>JANTOQ010182035.1:19213-34287 GCA_027564595.1 Bythotiara depressa | reverse complement strand
CTCGTCAGCTAGTGGTGCAGTGTTGTATATGTGAGTGTCTGTAAGGTGTTAATACCTAACTTGAATAGAAAAAAAATATTAAAAAATAAAGAAATCTTTGACCGTTGATATAGTGTAGCAAAAACAACCATTCTGTTTGGTGTATGTCATTGAAAGTTTCAGCATAAAATGTT
Organism: Bythotiara depressa; assembly: GCA_027564595.1. NCBI lineage: Eukaryota > Metazoa > Cnidaria > Hydrozoa > Anthoathecata > Bythotiaridae > Bythotiara > Bythotiara depressa. The sequence goes on along the minus strand of JANTOQ010182035.1, from coordinate 34,114 downwards.
ATTTGACGAAGAATCTGAATCTTAAGTCCATTTTTTTATTAAAATAAACTTTCATGAAATTCGAGGTTTATTACGTTTAATAACTGTGGACAAGAGGTCTGGACCATAGTTGTTTACCATTATGTTTGTCTTTTATTTGTTGTCATGGATGTTCATTCATACAGTGTGTCAGCTTGTTCATTCAAACAGAGTGTGTCAGCTTGTTTATACAAATAAATTTCTTAAATATACAGACATTCTTCCTTTTGCCAATGCACGCAATGATTCTTTCTTTTGTCAATTCTTAGATATACTTTCACTTTATTACATGATATACATACATCCTGTCTATTTTAAACTTTCTAGTAGAAATATTTACCAAAAACTGGGGGGTCTTATCAGCTTTTACTAACTTCGTGTTCCCTTTTATTTCCAATGCTTAACCCCCGGAAAAAATGAAAAGCATAAATAAATGAGGAACGGTTTGATTAATGTCCAGGACACAAGGCACCGTCTTAGTAGGAATCATTTGGTAGGAATCGTACAAGTGTTCTCGAGTTTTCTATGAGTTTTAAGGCCCCAAAGTATCCAATTCTATGACGCTCCTCTTTATCAATCCACGCTGTAGGGTCGCAATATGCATGTTAGGTTTTATACAGCGCAGGTATCATCTTTAGTTACCCATAATGCCTGGTACACACCTCCTGTCTATTGTAAATCTCTAATCAAATATACGTGCGGTGTTGCAATGTTACCTCACGGTTTACCAAGGTTACCAGACTTCTAAAATCCATTGGATTCTACAGAGGTTTACTGTAAATTAGTAGATGCCTCTCTCTTCTCTTCAGGTTTCACCTCTCCCTTAACAACTATGAATTTACCATGAACTTCATTGTAAAAAATATACCCACTCTTCAGGCCATCGGATTTTTTCATATATATTGAATTTTTTCATATATATATTGTATTTTTTTTATATAGCTATTGATTTTTTTTTGTATAAATACTACTACTTTTCATTACTTTAATTACTTCATAGAAAATTGTAATTTATTTTCTTTTTAACTTTTGAAATACGAAATGTTAAAATTTGTGTTTTGTATACCAGTTTGTTTATTATTTTCTTTAACAGCTTCCACACGTGTTTGAAGACATATTTGCACGAAAACGAGTCCATATTGGAAATTTATAGAAACATACCCCGCGAAGCCTTATTGGTTTGAAAAGTTTTCTGCTTTTCTTGTAAAGCTTTAGATTTGAATGTGAGAAGTCTCTTTAACCCTTTAGTGCATAGAATAAATTAAGCTTCTAATAGAAGAAAACCTATATAATTAAATGAGGAACCCGGGGGTCTTATTAGCTTTTATCAAATTTATTTTACTATCTTTCCAATAATTAACCCTCCCTCCTGGAAAAATCAAAATAGCAAAGAAATTAGTAATTATTTAATTAATTCCGGGAGACACTATGCATTAAAGGGTAAAGTAAAAATCCAAATTTTATTTATTTGTGAAACCGCTTTTGCTACAGTGAATCATTTTGTTGGAAAGATTTTATCAGATTTTATCAGTCTTAGGGGTGTTCATATGAGCCAGGCCTAGGTGGGACGGCCCATCTTCAACCAGATCCCACGTTCTTGGTTTCTTTCTGTAAAAAAAAAGATTGCGTTCACATGAATAACCGGCCAGCCCAGCTAGGTGAGATCTCACCTCATGCTTGCCGGGATCTCAGTTGGGTGGGCTGATTAGTTTCTCATAGAACGTAATTTACCGGGGCATATAACAACATGCAACTCGATAAACGTTGACCATATATGGTTATTTATTCAGTAAATGCTAGTCGGTCGCTGTCGAGCCAAAGATATATATATTATTTCAGGTTTCAGTGTATTTATAAGCTTCTTTCACCATGTCACAAAATACAAAATGTGATAAAATGAAACCAACTTAGATTGACAATACACCTTTCCCGAATCTCATGAAAATTTGAAGTTTATTTTTATATAAAACGGACTTCATAGTCAGAATCCTCTTTAAAAATTATGCCTATGTCGAAAATTTCAATGCCACACGGCATTTAGAAGGATTGTTTTCGCTACACTACGCCAGCGGTAAAAGCGTAATTTTTTGCATGAAACGAGACACGATACGTGCAAAATTAAGAAGGCTTTGCCCCAAAACAAACATTCTCTTTGGTGTGTGAAATTTTCAGCATAGGCATATTTTTTGACCAGGAATTTGAATCTGGAGTCCGTTTTTAAAAACGAACTTGAATTTTTCATGACATTCGGGAAACGTCTAGGTTGGCCACATATATCTTTCGTTGTATGCCACAAAGGCATTATTCCAATAGACCGTCCCCTGGTATTAATTTGTGTGACATCGCTCAAAATTTTCGTTTGCTTCTTCGGTTTCTCCGTTAATAGTTGTATTGTAAATTTTTAAAATCTTACCATCTTTCTAGAAAGAATCACAGCTATTTTAAAGTTTAACTTTTTAAAACAAACTGCATGGAAGCGAGGCTTAAGGTGATTACATAATTATTTAGGGAGCTTTGATCGAGTGTATATAATAGCCAAAACAACCTTTCTATTTATCGTAGATACGTGACATTTTCAACAAATACATTGTTTTTTAAATTTCGGGAAAGGTCTATTAAACACAACAATAAAGAACATACCTCCACCACAAACGTCTGTAAGTAAAGCAGTTGCAGATTTGGGAGGACTTGGTTGTTTATGTTGTGATTTTTCAACAGCTGTTACATCATTGAATATAGAATATAACTAAATGAAAGAGATGAATATTCTCATCAAGACAGTTCTTGCGTAGTATCAGTGGCCTATTTATGTCCACCATCAAATAAGCACCCCCTTTCACCAAGAATTGTTTAATGACACCCAACTTAGAATGGTATCTCCCAGAGAAGGTTGAGAGCACTCATCACAAGTACAACAGGCCAATTATTTGAAACAAACTACACAGTTATTTATGAATGCACCTTTATAATTATATGAGGAATCTGGGGTATTACCAATTTTATTTTACCTTATATTTCCAATAATTAACCCCCTGGAAAATTCAAAACAACAAATAAATTACTAATTATATAATTAGTTCCAGGGGGCACTATGAATGAAAGAGTTAAGATTGCAATGTGGTTCTTTTGCTTTTTTTCTACTATACAGTTATACAGAAATTGCCTACTAAATCAATATCCTTTCATGTCCTTCCTGGTAAAACCTCCAAGAAAGGGTCGAGAAGAAACATCAAACAAAAAGGTTATTAGAAAATAAAAACAATAAATAAATAAATAATAAAAAATATTCATATATATGTAAGCATTGATCTTCTTTGCTCATTTATACTTTGTCATACCTGCTCTGATAAGATACATATTGTAAACAGTGCAAACAAGGCACACAGGAACAATAACAATATTATATGCATTCTAAAAAAGAAAATAATTATGTTAGCATAATTTTCAGCAATTACCAGAATATTGATGGTATGTATATACAGAAACAATTATATATAATTTTCAGCAATTACCAGAATATTGATGGTACAGAAAAAATTATGCATAATTTTTAGCAGTTACCAGCATATTGATTGGTACAGAAAAAAACATGCATAATTTTCAGCAATTACCAGCACATTGTATTGTATATACATACAGTGACAACAAACCTGGCGCAGTTATTCCTTACGATAATAGGAAACTGTCATTAGAAAAAAATAATTTTGATGACATGACTGTTGTTCAAAACATCTATACATTCATGTTGTTGCTCACTTAGTAACTCACAAAGTAGCTATCATTTAGCATATAGTTATTATAACTAAATTCTATATAAAATTTCCTTTCCAACGGTATATGACAGAACAAAAACTGCTGATCACTTAATCCCATCGAATCCTACTTATAACATTTTTACACCCTTTTGTTACAAAATAAATTTTAGGAATACTTCAAAACATTTCAGACCATTTGATGCACTACAAAACTAAATATGTGATATGTTAAGAAGCTGTGCTAGTAAAATACATTGTATCCAGTTAAACGTGCATAATGGTAACGAAATGGACTCACAACACAATGGTTGCAAATTCAAATACTCTTCAGTAAAAATACGATGAAAGGACCTTTTCATAAAATCAATAGGTTGTGTTTATGTGTTTGTATGCCACAAGGTTTTTCTTCTAAGTCAAGATTTTACAACAATTACTAACAAACAAGGACAAAAAAAATCACAAACAGATCGATAGGCAACTGAGTCAAAGACAATGTTCCACGTTCTACTCGATTGCCCTTACTTACATGTAAAAATTAAAATAACTAATGTATAAGAAAAATAGTTAATCAAGAAGAAGAAGAATACTGAAAATAAAAAGTAGTCACAACTAGAAAAGGTAACTTATTTATAACGGATTATCGAATTCACCCCTACCCACAACAAAAGTAATAGTTAAATTAAGGAATTGGTATTGTATTTGCTACAGATATCTGAATCAATACACTAAGAACATACCTCCTGCTAACATTAAACTTCTCATTAGAAACCTTATTAATTTTATGAGGAGTCAGGGGTCTTATCAGCTTTTACCAAATTTATTTTACATTATATTTCCAATAACTAACCTCCTGGAAAAAGCAAAATGCCAAAGAAAGGACCAATGATTTGATTCCTTTCCGGGGACACTATGCATTAAAGGGTTAAAAATGTTCCAATATTTCTCCTTGAACAAAACCAGGCATACATGTTATTTACGATATAATGGTATGTATTTTCAGACAATAAGACAATAAGAAAGACAATAAATACCTGGACAGTGTATTTTAAATAATTGAGAAAAGTTATTGAAAAAAAGGAACACAAAGAAACAATGTAGTTATATAGTTCTGACTAATTTCTTTGTATTTCAATGTCATTAGTATCTTGAAGGTCAACCAAATGTCTAATCTTAAAGCTTTTTAAGCATACATATGTAATATGTAATATCAACTTTGAATGCTTTTTAGACTGTAGAGACAAATATGAATACAGTCAAAACTGTTATAGTAACCCATCCCATTGTTACCATGTAAACGGTATATAAGGATGTTGTTTGATGAAGCAACCTTGCTAGGTGTTTTTCAAATATTCATGTGAAATACCTTGTTAATCACTGCAAGCACACAGAGTGGGCAAGTTAAACCAAAAAAGCAATGATACATACTTTCTATTTTCTTTTTGACTCCTTGTGCAATCAACACAGTTACGTGACCACGTCAAAGCTGCTAATAAGATTGCATATACACATGAAATACCTATGGAGAAGAAACCCTGTTTACAAGTTTATATTGTAAAGCATTCCCATACATAGTTAGGTCTAGATAAATAGCTTGTATTAATTATGCATTAATTATATAGACATTTTTCATTTTTTAAAACAGTGTGACTTCTATGAAAATTTACTGTGAGGATACATTTATAGAGCAGTTTACTTTATATACAGGTGGCTATTAAAAAAAATTTAAAACATAAATACATATATTCTTAAATTTATATTATTATTGTACCATTATTGTATTATTGTACGCAACACATGGAAGTTATTCATCTAGTTTTTATCCATTTTACAGTTAAAGGGAAATTTTTCTCAGTTAAATGAAGCCTGGTACATTATTTTGGGACCAATCTTTGTTTTTTTGTACATTGATAATATTATTTCATTATTTCATCCGGTATTTATTATTCGATTTATCCTATATTATTTCTAAAGTGTTATCCTGAAAGAATATCGAAGAAGAATTTGATCTGTATTCATCAGGCAAAGAAAATGTTACTAATACATCCTGGAATATCTCACTCAATGAACCAAATCTTAAAATCATTTAATGCATAAACAAATTAAACTTCCCATTGGAAACCAGAGGGTTTATCAGCTTTTTGTCTACCAAATTTATATTACATTATATTATAATAAATAACCCCCTGGAAAAAAGCAAAATAGCAAAGAAATGACCACTTATTCGATTGCTTTGGGGGCACACTATGTAATAAAGGATGGAGGTAATTAATCCATAAATATAACTAACACTCCTCTAATGAAACAATTTTTTTTCACCAAAAGAACTACAATACAATGAAAAATTTTAAATGGAAGATATTAGCGTTTGTCAGTCCAGTATAAATCATTCAGGTCCATGACATGATAAATATATCATATCATTATGAACATTTTTAATTCACAATACAATGAACCTTTTTAATTCTTGTTGTTATTGAAAACTATCTGCTCAATTTATTTTTGGTAATTCCAAACTTTACCATAAATAAGAATAGAAAACCCAGAAATTAACCCTTTAATGCCTGAATACACCTCCTGTCTATTGCAATTTTTGCATTGAAAACCATTATAATTGTATGAAGAATCAATCAGGGGGAGTTATCAGCTTCTATACAACCTTTATTATTTTTTATTTCTAAAAATCAACCCGCTGGAAAAACAAAATAACAAAGGAATGACTAATGATTTGGTCCATTTCTGGGGGCAACAGGTACTTAAGTGTTAAGAAAATGGAGGGAAAGAATAAACTCAATATTTCATTCTCCTTTAACTATAAACATTCTGACTTGTAATTAATCTTATAAAAGACACACAAACTTCTTTAAAATCTAGGCCATTATTGTACGCATCACATGGAAGTTATTCATCTAGTTTTTATCCATTTTACAGTTAAAGAATACTAACAGGGAATTGTTTCTCCGTAAAATGAAGCCTGGTACAATAGATTTTTTGGGACCAATTTTTGTTTTTTTGTACATTGATAATATTATTTCATTGTTGGCTTGATTAAGCAATTGATTGCTTTGTTTGGTTCAAAAAACATTAAACATACTAAATTAAAGAAATTTATTCTTACCAGTATAAAAAAGAAACAACAAGAAAAATTTTTGATTTTTTTCTCCAACACAATTATTTACCCTAAAACAAAATAAAAGATAATAATATAAACTTTTGTGTATATTATTCTATTCTGTCTCATTTGATTAGGTCCCAAACATTTGACCAGCTCTTGCATTTCAGCTATGTCTTAGTTAAAGCAATTCTATCTTCACTAAGACATTCACTTTCAACTGTCTCCAAATGTGTTCTTTCAAAACAAACAAGGTCAACACTTACCAAGGACAATGATGATCCATTTTGTTGATGCATCGTCTACAAACTCTATTACATAAAAATAAATAACATTGTATGTTTCACTAAACTCAACCCCTAAATGTGATGAAGCATCTTTTGTTTACTAGGACGCCCAGGGGTTACAACTTTCGAGTTACAAAAGGGTCGAAATATCATTTTATTCATTGAGAGTGATTCAATCAAGAAGAAATTTAATTTTAAGCTGTTATTCAATCACGCCATTTTAGAAGTGAAAATAAATCCAGTAAAAAAACACAAAAAAACATCAACATAAACTTAAACAGGGGAAAAGAAAAACACCACAATAGTGTACTCAATGAAGACTAAATTTTAAAAATTACATTTGAGTTAAAAGTTAAACCAAGTATGTATGTATGAAAAAGGTTTTCTGAAATTACTAACTTTTCAAAAAATTTAAAAAATGAAAACAACCAATGAATGCTACTTTAAGGCATCTATAGATGAGTAACTCAACATCTGTTTCTTCGGGGCTGCTACATTAAGTGTTCCCCACTTTTCGAGTTTCACGCTTTTCAAGTTCCCCGCTTTTTGAGTTCCCTGCTTTTCAAGTTCCCACTCAGCCATGCTTTGAGACGTCCAAGTTCCTTGCTCTGAAAAATGGGCATGGCTGAGTGGGGAACTTAAAATGTAGCAACCTCTGTTTCTTCAAACATAATGTGGATACCTGCAGTGATGTGCTCTTGGTGGACGAAACATTTCACAATGTCTACACATTGTCCAATCATCATTTGTCTAAAATCATTAAATAAACAAATATATAAAATCATCAAGTAAACAAATATATAAAATCATCAAATAAAATCATTAAATAAACAAATATATAAAATCTTAAATAAACAAATATAGACATGGTCATTATATTTCCAACATATTTATGCCATGCATTAGAGCATATTTTTATTAACAAATAATGATAAAACAACCACTGTAGCGTATTTCAATAACAAATTATAGACAAATGTTGAGATGAAAAATATCAGTATTTTTTCAACAATGAATGCTAAGAAAAACAAATTATAGGCAAGAAAGAAAGTGACTGAGCCCGAACAGCAGTATTAAGATCGCAAGGGATGGAACCAGACTGGTGTTTGCACAAAACTGGTCAAAGTTTCCAAAATTTCCTTTTAAAATTCTTTCCATTTCAAACTTTCTGGTCATTTGATTTCGAAAATAACAAATATGCTGATGGTAAATTAATATATTCATTACATACTTTTTGTTTAAAACAATGCCACACTGCAAGCACAGAATATGCGTCAATTCTAATGATACATGTAATAAATACTTCGTATAAGTTGTAAGAGATTTTAGCAACATAATACAGATCACTTACCACACCTTTCTTTTTACGACTACTTCTCCGAACTTCAGAGAAATCTATAGGAACTACAGGAAGTGGAACCCTACCTAGAAACAAAACATTTGAGAGAACAAAGGACAGGAATAAAATAACAGGATTAAGAAGTAAAAAACATCAGCAACATATTTCCCTATTTCTTATTATTATTTGTAGCCTAATTTATTTCCACTGAAATATAAAATAGGCCAGTCTTTCATGTTTGGCTCCATATGCAAAAATAACTTTAATTATGATATATCTATTCTTAAGATTAAAAGTTTTCTTAGATGCATTAACTACAAAAGGTTTCAGCAGAAATAAATTAGGCAGGAAAATATTTAGGAAGAATCTTTAGTACTTCCGTGGAAATTGTTTCAGACAAAATATTCATAGGAAAAAATGTTCATTACAGTGGGATTTCTTAATTACAATTTTTTCAGTATTAAAAACAAAATAAGAAGTTAACAAAACTTATAAACAAACATATCTGGAAATAAGAGAAAATATTTTGATATATTAAGAGGCTTGAATATCACCCCATTGTTGAAGAAACAATAATATTATCTTCCTAGATTACAAATGTTTAAATTAAATATGCAAAAGAAAAAGTTTCTTGGTATTCTTGATCCCCTTTTAAAGCTTAAATTTCACTTGCTACTTTTATCATGATTGTCCCGCTGTTCTTTGTTCTTTTACATAACATTGATTACGTGACTTGAAAAAATAGATTAAACAAATCCTACTTTTTTGAACAATCTTTTCTTCTTAGCCAATCAGAAGCGAGAAAATAATGCCACACGACAAATTGCACACGATAAAAGTAGCAAGTAAAAATTAAGCTTAATGAAGATTAAACATAATACAAAACAAAATATTTTAGCAGAAAAATCTATGCTACGGTTAGTTATTCTTACCTGGATCACTACTTACTGCTTTTATATGTGAATATACAAGTAGAAATAACAATGTGTTAAAAGTAACAGCATGAAAACATGCCCATAAGCTAAAAGAAAAGAAAAGAAATAATCAAGAGTTTTATTCCTATTAAATTATAATGCTGATACTTTTGTTTACACAGCATGCAAGCGACATAGAAAAGGCATATTCTAGTAATGGCATGGGTAAGATTTGCCTAAAAAAGATGCTAAAAACACCTACAACGTTTGTGAAGTCCTTGTAACTGGAAACATAGTATAACTTTTTAACATCATAAAAACAGCATTCCATACAATTCGAACACCTACGGACTTTTATAAGTCAAAAGAGGGTCTTGATTTCCGATGCTGCCCTTTTGTAATTCGTAGAAAATGTGCCTGTTTCAAAATATTTTATAAATTTTAGTGACCTAAGGTTAGTTTAGTTCTGAAGCAAATAAAAAAATAAAAAGTTTAAGACTCCAACTCAAATCATTTCTCGGTTCTTTGCATTTTGCTTTTTCCATGGGGGTAAATTAATTGAGACAAAAGGGAAAATAAAGTTGGGGGAAAATCAGTAAGATCACCAGGTTCTTCTAAAAATTATAAATGTTTACAATAAGAATGAAATCATAGGCAGGAGATAGGGATTACAGAATATTAACAGTTAATAACATACCTATCACTAAGTGTTGGTAGAAGTATTTGAGTAACCACACAATAATCTGTGTAAATAATGGTAAAGTATGTCAATATAAAACAAATGATCCCACAAGGATCACCTATGCATATCATATCTACGTCATTAGTAATAATAATTTGTTACTCCACCACTGTTGAATTATATGTTTAGTTTATCTAAAAGGAAATAATCTTTTACAAAAATTACAATAAATTAAAAAGGTTAGCAATGTGTAATAAGCTGTAATATGCTGTGGCTGTTATTTTTCAGGGATTTTTTGGAAGAAACTCTTTAAATTATTGTAATTCTAATCAATGGGAAATTCTTGTTTTTACATTTTCATAATGTGCAAGAGCAAAGAGGACCTCTTAACAAACAGGGCTACATGATGGTGTTTGGTATATTATCACATACTATCTCCCAGTTTATGTAGTAGACTGAGGGTATAACTAGTTGTGTACATAATGTTGGAATATCTGAGATTACTAAAATCAACTCTGGTACCATGAAAACTAAACTTTTCCATTGGTTTTGCCATTTTAAAAACCTTTTCTGTGCCCTTACTCAGGTACATAGCTGTACATTGAGACAACAATAAATACAGCAGCAGGCGTGCAACCAGGATTCTTTGGGGCAAGGGTTTCTATCTTAAGAAAGGGCATAGTCATTTTGGGTTCATATAAAAAAAGAATAAAATGAGTCATTTTAGCATTAATAAGTATCTTGCAGGTCCGTAGGAAAGATTTTTGGATTGGAGGACCTTGAATTCCTAAGTAAATATCACCCACCATGGTTGGGTGACAAAGAAAATCTTTTGTTCTAGATTGTCTAAAATGGCCATAAACCGCATTTTAGACATTTTTAACTTAACAAAAAACATCACATTATCACGTAGGAAAAGGATTTAGTATTGGGAGCACATCAATGAAATGTTACCCCCAGTGACTTGGTGAGGCTGGAGGGCCAGAAATTTGGGGAATATTTATGTCTCCAGATTGGCGGAAAATGCCATTCCCCATTTTAGTATATTTCTTGGGGTATGATCACTTTTGTAACAATAATAATAATACGTTTTTATTGAAAAATTGCAGCTGGGGATTTGGGAAAGCCATAATTTTTTGCATTTGATATTTCAAAATATGCTTTTTCTAATTGCATGTTTTACGATTGATTTCTGCAAATTTCCCTGATAAACTGTAATGATTCAAATAAAAAAAGAATACTTGCCATAAAAAACAGGTCACAGATTTTGAGAGGGCAGGGATTCTGACCCCCTGACCCCCTCTAGTTGCACACCTGACCAGAGTTTCCAAAATAATTGGTTGTGGACATTAATGGCAAGCAATAAATTACATTAAGGAATAGACCCTTATGTTTACAAGTTTAAGATGCTAATTTGCAGTACATGTGCTCAGATCTTTGTAAATAAGATTATCAATACATGGGGTAACAACTATGATATGCCATTCCAGATGTTGGATAATAAAATAAATTGATCAAATAGACTGACTTTTAATTATGTAGGAAACAAATAGGATACATAAAAATTTGACTAAGCTTTAAAGTGGCTTATTAAACTGGGGGTTTAGATTGGTATTGTGTTAGCATAAAGAAAGGTCAAGTTTAGTCAAATAAGCATTCTCCCTCCCATCTTGAAGTCGAGAGGTTATTTGACGGTATTACTAAAACATGGAACTAGCCAGAGCCAGTCTGAATCACCTAGAGCTAGCCAAAACCGCTCAGAGTTAGCCAGAATCAAACAGACAATGACAAATAACATTGCTATTTTTAACTTAAAAAATCTTGTAACTGAATGATAGTATTTTAGGTAAACATATTTCCTTGAATAAACGCTCTGGACGCCTATTAAATTTTCACCTTCAGAGGGAGGGTGCTTATTCGAGGGAGGCATTTGTTTAATTTTCGCTTTCAGAGGGTGGGCACTTATTCAAGGATGGGTGCTTTTTTGGGGCTCAGCACTTATTCAAAGAAATATGGTAGGCTTATAAAGACATTCCTTGTACTGTACAGTATATGCAGTCCTTCAAATAAAGTATACTTCTTTTATAAACAGTCGTTGATATATGGCATTCAATAAAATACACAGGTTCAGATTTTTTTAAATACTCCCACTCACCTCTGTATATATTTCAGTTTCCCAACAAATCAAAAGCATCAGAATGAAATATAAATAATGCAAATAATCTACTACCGTCTATATGTTACTGATCATCAAATACATAAAATAATACATAAACATTTTAGTACACAGGAAAAGAAAAGCTAAAATGCAATGCGTATCGATTAAGAAAAAGGAACAAAAACAAACAGACAATAGACCTAACACCCTAGTGGAGATATGGAGATTTCCTCCATTCTCTTGAACGGACAAACAAAAACTTTAATATAAAATGAAATCATAATTTTCTGATAAGGTGCTTATTTAAAAATCAAATACTTTAGGGGGAATTTTTTGTGGGAGTTAGTTAAAAGAGGAAGGCATTTATTTCCAAACTTAATTTTCAACCCCATCTAACAAATGAAAAACAATTTAAAAAAAAAGAATTTCTGAAATGGAAATTATATTTTCTTATTTCTTTTTCTTTTGATAAACACTATAAAATCATTCATATCAATCAACACTGTCACTTTTGTATAATTATATTTAATTGAAGATAAAGAAAAAACATTCCATTTATGCCTGTTTATTTAGAGCAGGGCTGCTACCAAATAAACAAAAATTAAACTCAAATTCCGGGACTTTCCAGGACATTTTTTATATATATTTCCAGGATTTTTACAAACTAATAATTCAAGGACTTTTTTTGGATATTTTTCATAAAATTCCAGGATTTTCAAGCAGCACACAAATTTAAAGTTACAGAGAAAATGTGCTGCCATCAACATAGTCATAAAAATATAGCACATCATAATATCTCCTACTTTGTATTTTATATGTAAGAATTAGCTAAAGAGAAGAATGTTAAAAACAAACAGAAAATTAAAAAATTCCACGACTTTTCCAGGATTCTTTCCAATAAAAAACAATGATTAATGTAGTGACGATGAGGGGAGTGACGATGATTTAAAGCAAGGGATATTCGTATATTTGTGTATAATAGTTCAGAATTTGACTAGACTGGAGACGTTTCATTAGCATTTTCATTAACACAAAACTGTTGTGCTTCACAAATGAAAATTAAGGGAAAAGCATCTTGAGTTAAATAAATATAAAATTCTTTACCAATTCAACAAAATTCTGGGACATTCCAGGACTTTTTTCAAATTCAAGGATTTTCCAGGACTGGTGGCAACCACGTAGAAGGCAACCCTGTAGAGGGAGGTGTTTAAATAATGTTTGAAGTCCTGCGGAGTGGGTGTTCGTTGGAGGTGTTTATTAGAGGAAAAGTTGGATTAATTATTATTTGTAAAAATAACTAATGTCAATATTTGATAATATTTACTAAAATTTTATCCTTGCATTTACCTTTACTTCATTTTTCAAAAACAAAACAAGAGATTTCATGTTTCATATTTAAAAAAGGTATATATGTGTGCATTATGTACATATCTTATGAATGTCCATATATGGGCTTTAACACATTTAATGCATAAGTATACCTCCTGGTTATATTAAACTTTTCATTGGAAATCTTTATAATTTTATGAGGAACCAGGGGGTCTTATCAGCTTTTTTCCAAATTTATTTTACATTATATCTCCAATAATTAACAGTCTGAAAAAAGCAAAATAGCAAAGAAATGACCAATTATTTCATTCTTTTCTGGGGACACTATGCATTAAAGGAAATTGGGTGAACAAGAACACTCTGGGACTCTAGATCTGTGTTTGCACTCTCCCTCTCATTATTATTCCCTAATTGGAGAATGTCTTTCTAATTTTCTTATAAATGGGAGAAAAGGACATTTTAGACTTGATGTGAACAAAAATATAATTTGTTAATAAATAAAAACAATCTTCTAACTCTTCTAATGTTCTGATTGTTTGACAAAATACACTGTGTTATCAATTTTAATAATATCTAAACAGTGTTTAATATGTGTGTGAAATTATAAATAACAAGCATTTTTCATAAAAATAGCTAATTGCATTACTTCATAGCATTCCACATTCTCTGGTAGTCAGTGAGGATGAATGCATCATTATAAATTTTTAGAGATATAATGCATATACATGTTATGTCCTCCTCCCTGGATTTTTCTTATATACCGTAACTTTTATTCAGTGCTGCAGAGCTGATATAACAACGTTTTCTCACTTTTACATTTTTGGATCTTTTTCTGAGGGTGTTGAAAGCATAAACAAATTATGCAAATGCTTTGCCCCAGAAGCACTCAGGAGTATTCAGAAGTTTTTCAATTTACCAAGCACAGTCAAAAGCTTCTTTTATCACTTTTATATTTTCTTGGCCTTCCAGAAGTTAATTTCTTTGCCTCATTTGCATAAGTTTTGAATAAATTACATGCCCATTAACAACTAATTTTAAATAAAATATATCAACATAGCAACTTTGCATAATTATGTATAAAACAAAACAAATAGAGCAGTTACTGTCCAACACCATCTTTAATTTATGTAATACTATTAAAGTAATATCTTAAAACAACATTAGAGAATAGAGAAGTAGTTTTCTTGTAGGAGGGAGAAGTACCTTTTTTGATAAAAAATGGGCCTTATTTGTTATGAACATCAAATGAATGTTTTCAGAAAATGTAAAACAATGTCTTTTCAATGTGTTCCGTATGTAACAAAAATATT
>JANTOQ010182035.1:0-19113 GCA_027564595.1 Bythotiara depressa | reverse complement strand
CATTGTGTACTGTACTGTATCTAACAAACATTTCAATATGTTCTGTATGTAACAAACATTTCATTGTGTGCTGTATCTAACAAACATTTCAATGTGTACTGTACTCTGTATCTAACAAACATTTCAATGCGTTCTGTATGTAACAAACATTTCATTGTGTACTGTACTGTATCTAACAAACATTTCAATATGTTCTGTATGTAACAAACATTTCATTGTGTGCTGTATCAAACAAACATTTCAATGCGTTCTGTATGTAACAAACATTTCATTGTGTGCTGTATCTAACAAACATTTCAATGTGTACTGTATGTAACAAACATTTCAATGTGTGCTGTATCTACCAAACTGAGTGTAAATAATTAACAAGTTACAAATCCTCTCTTAGAGCAACAATAAATACATAATAATGGATATGTTTCTGTACATTTGTAATCTACTTGGAGCTAAAATGTGAAATGATGGATATTTGCGGTCCACCTAACAATGTCAATTTCACTTTGGGTGTTACTTGGTTGTCCGGAGTGAATTCTGTATCTCTCAAATGGGAGTATTAAATACAATAAGAAATTTGATTGTATAGGTTGATCGTTAATAACAGCACATTGACTACTGAATAAGTTTTCGTAAAACCTTGGACAAAAGAGATGTCAATGTCACAAACACAGAGAGCACAAAACATATTCTATATAAAGAGACACGTGGTTAAACCTTTTTAGGCCATGAAAAGTTGACCTCCTGCCAGTGTGAATTTAACTATTTTGGTCACACCTGATATTTTTTGGTGAAAATTGGCATGTTTGTTTTGTTACTAACTTTATTAACAACAAACAGAAAAATTGTGACTTCTTTATACCAGCATCGGTTTTTTTTGTGGTTCTAAGTTACAGATTTGAATAAAATAATATTATTATCTTATTTAATGTATAACCTACCACTGACCACAAATATCTGTAAACAAAACAAGCAGTATAAAATGAACAAAAACCTTAGCATTATTAACCTTTTAAACTTGAACATTTGTCTGGTGGCCAGCATAAAAATACTTTAAATGGCGATGTTGGGCACTCTACAAAAGATAGTGTAAATAGTAAAATTTTATTAAAATAGGTGAAAGTCAGAAGATTATCATCATCTGCAGAGGAGAGTGTCATAACACAACTAATTAACTGACAGTTACACATATCTAAATCTCCAATCAGAATTTAGCTTTGATTTCAAAGGTGTACAAAAATAGAAAACTGCATAGAGCATTTGAGTTTTTGACCTTGGCATGTAAAACAGAAGATCAACTTTTCATGGTCTTTTACTTGACTTGGCTTGACTTGAGATGCAAAGTACTTTGGACAAGGAGGAGTGTCTTTCTTACCTATTGATTTGGGTCTTTCAAATAATAAATAAATAAAAATAAATAAATAAAACACAAAAGTTAGTGAAATATAAATTATCAACAATCATAATTATATCAATCTTAAATAAATATTCATGCCAACAAGTAAATAAGTAAATAAATATTATACATAATATCCATTCATCATGGGTCATTGTAATGATTACTTTAAGTCAGTTTGAATCTATTTGTTGTACTTTGTCAAAAAGACTTACAAGAGATACCACAAGCTTTGTATTTGTTACAATCTTACATATCGCTTTAGATTATTCAAAACTCTTTTAATGGCACTTATAGTTATATCTCACACCCGTCTTTATTTTGAGGAAATTTATTAAGGATACTTCTCAATGATTTTACACTTGTTCTTAAAAAAAACTATAGTCTGTCGATATAATCTCCTTTGCACAGCTATTTATTAGATATTTTGTTTCATTCTGCATTTCAGTTCATTTATGAATATATTGTAAGAAGCTTTGTCAGTTTAAGACATTAACATATCTAATGGTCATTGTCTGAAATATCATTAGAAAATTATGAGAGAAAAACATTACCAGAAAGACCTAGATTTCATAATCCAATAGCAATATCTAATTACTTTATCATAAGATAAATTATCAGCAGCTAAATACAAGCGGCCTAATGACAGCAGATACTGCCTGTGGTCACGCCCTGGCAAGTCTTGACAAAAATTAAAAGATTGTAATTAATGTGCTAATATCCTTTTAATTAATAAAATTTAATAATTAACAATTGGATATTTTTGATAAAATTAATAGCAAGCACTATTACAGAATATTTCTTTATTTCTTGGAAAGACATTTTAATTTTGTATTAATCCCTACCTGTTGTCAGAAAATTTACAAAAACACGCTTTTTGTACTTCGAATTAGATTATTGACTAAGAAAAGTAACATGGGGTGTATTCTATCAAAATAACTAGCCCACTTGAAATTGAAAGTTAGTTAGGCCACTGCATTTGTCTTTTTCAAATCTATATCGTCGCATTTTGTTTCGATAAATCACTTCGTAGCTTTTTCGATGGTTTTAACAGGATTTTACATGCCAAAAACTGAAATTTGTTACATTAAAATATTGCTTGTACTGTGATCTAAGTTGCAGTGAAAGA
The DNA here is from genome assembly GCA_027564595.1 of Bythotiara depressa. Lineage (NCBI taxonomy): Eukaryota > Metazoa > Cnidaria > Hydrozoa > Anthoathecata > Bythotiaridae > Bythotiara > Bythotiara depressa. Next base: position 16,594 of record JANTOQ010182035.1, on the reverse strand, counting down.
ATAATCCTGGCATTAATATTTTTACCATGATTTTATGTGCCACGAATAAAGATTATTTAAGATTTTGACTGTGATTTGAAGGTGCAAATAAATATATAATTTTTTTTACATTAAAACATGGTTTTACATACCACAAATGAGATTTATTGTGTTAAAACATGGTTGTAATGGGATTTTTTTTGTAATGTGGATGGAGATTTATGGCATTAAAACATGGTTTTACCATAATTTTAATGTGATGGAAGGAAAAAGAAAAAAGCTACTTAAGAAGGACATTCATCATCTTTTACACCTTCTCAAAACGACACACATGCAATAGATTATTAAAATTATACTCAATTACTTATGTAATTAATTACACAAATTAAAGAATTTTTATAAAAACTTTATTTAGTAACGACTAAACTGCACTTGATAATGCTGGCTGTAACCAGCGAAACGTCCGAATAAATCGATTAAGGATACGCACAGGGAAAAAATCAATTTTTAGAAGTTTATACCATTGGAAAATTTTATTTTCAAAAATATATAAATGTTTAAGGTTGACAAAATGATATTGGGCTTTTTGGGGGATTTTACATTTATTTCTTACATGTTTTGATTGACAAATAAAAACTTTAAACTTGTTTTTCTCTGAAGCATTTTTTAGCAAAATGTGATGTAGTTTTTGTATTAACCTTTGATAACCCTTCGTCGTAGAAGTTTTAAGTTAAAACCATTGGAAAGAGCACAGTCGGTTCTATAATAGTTTCCATCAGTTTTTTAAAAAACCTCTTCAATGGAGAGAGCGGCATGCTTTTTTATGAAAATTGTGTGTAAAAACAAGAGTGAACTTTGATTGGAAATATCTACAAGAAGAAAAACTTTTTCAAAAATCTGAGACAAACTATTTAATTTCTATGTTAGACAAACCAAATAAGCGCAAAGTAAAAATTTCCCTTCAAAAATTAAACCAAATGCAGAAGTCTCTGTAGAATTGAGAGTAAAAAAAAATGCGTTTTTCGGCAAAACGACGTTGCTTATATTTTTTTCAAGTATGTCACTTTAACCTAATATGAACGTTATAAAAAAGGTGATAAAACAGACATTCTAAAAAGTTTTGCTTAAAGAGAAAAAACTCTGTTTTTAAAACTGGAGATTTTCCCTGTGTGTATCCTTAATCGAAGTCAAAATTTATTTTGCTTTTCTTAATATTATACCATTTCAACAATTTAAAAATGATCATTAACAAACTTTCAACTTTCAACTGCAAGTGGTCCTGTGTATATACTGTGCATAGAAAATAAATATATATCAATTAAAAAAGATTTGTTTTAACAGAAAATACCACACCTAAATAATACCAAACAAATATTAATACATGTGTATAAATACTTGATAAATAGAGAATATATAACACAACAAAATATAACACCATAATAACATATCATAATTAACAATAAATTATAATAATTGATTAGATCTTGAGTAAGCCTTCCAAACCAAGAAATACATTCAAAACATTCTACAGATTACAGGCTAGTGTGTTCAATCCCTACAAAGAGCAAAAAATATAATCAAATCAAATTTATAATAAGTTAAATATTTTAAAGACGAGAAATGATGAATGATTTGATCTTCCTGTATTATATATAAAATTTAATAGACACTCTCGCCAAGCTCTTATATATCCTTGCTCTCACTGATAACATGAACCATGCCTTAATTTATACCCCAAAAAAGAAAGAATAATGCACACAAAATATATCTGCCAACTAAATATAAATTTATCACAAAAATGACTTCAATTGAAACCCATAATCACAACATTGCACAAAAACTAGTATTTTCAAGGACAATTGGAATGTCTGTTCTGGTTTTCTAGGTTTTACTGGATAAAAGAGTGTTCAATAACTATAAAAAATCAATACACATCAAAATAACAAAACAACCATAAGTTAAATAAGTTAAATATTTTTAAAGAAGAAATGATAAACGATAAAAATGCTATCTCTTCAATTATTTTCTGCATTTGAAAAAGGGTACAATTAAGGAGGATTGTATAGGGTTTCAAAGAATTGATTACAAAAAACTCATTGGATGAATGATTCTGGTTCAGTTTTCAGAGTTAAAAATATATAAAATTAAGTATTTTGGTACATCTACATCATTGAGTAACGTCTGGAGGAACGGATGGAAAATAAAACCTTTGGAGATTATTTGAAACTTACCAAAAGAGTTTTGAGCCTAAATCCAATTAATTAATCCAAGCATATGGAACAAAGCCATTACTTTCATTATTCCAAAATTTGCATTGATCTTCATGAAAATCACCTTGAACATAAATTTTACCATCTCTACCATAAACACCTGTCCGTCCTTTCTCCCACCCATATGTATTTAAATGGCCATGATGCATGAAATATTTAAAACTGTCCCGTATAGACTTCATGAATGTAAGGTCAACTTTTGTAACTTGGTAACCAGTCTTTTTCACTTTCACAAACCCAAACAAAGCATCCGAGTCCCAGGAATGAAAAGCATTGTGTGGCGCATGGTCATGATATTTTATCGCCTTTCTAGGAGCATGTGTAACTACATATCGGTAAATAATATGGAGGGAGCTTTTAGCAAAATCTTTTGCTAATTTATTCATTGGACAAGTACACCGTACATCGGTGCTTATGGTTTCATACATGTATTGAGCATTTCTTAATTTTGTTTTGTTGCTTTCCTTTGTCTGATTATACAAATCTCCTAGCACAATTTTCAGAAATGTTGGTGAAAATGGATCTAGTCTATTCCTTAAAAAACTGGTTAAGTTGCTCCATTGAAAATTCTTATTGACTGGATCATCTCCAATCTCCTGTGCCATATTTCCTATTAGGACTGAAACATTGTGGTTATATTTCCAAGTAATACTTGATAAATCTTTTGGTGGTTTGACAACAACAATAGGATCAACAACGGCTAAAGCACCATCAATTATCCCCATTGTTGGGAAGTCTAATAAATCATCCATTGACCAACTGGGGTAAACCTTTTGAGGTATAGCATCATATATTTCATTTGGGGTTAAACTGTACAAGCAACCTAGGATATCTGTAACAGATTTGTTGCACCTTGATTTACTAATAAAGACACGGTTATCTTTTGATGCACTGATGTACGATTTCTCATATTTTGGTGATCCACTCATTGGTATAGCCTTATGAAACAAACCCTCAGCCATTGGGGATGAAAGTAAACCAAATATGGAAGTACCGCCAGAGCTTTGACCACAAATAGTGACTGAATCTGGATCCCCACCAAAGTTCCTTATGTTGCTTTGAACCCACTTTAGGGCAAGAATTTGGTCCATGAATCCATAATTCCCATATGACGTATTAGATTTCCAAAGTTCTTTTAAGGTTAAAAACCCAAATGCATTTAATCGATAATTCATACTCACAGCTACTACATTCATCGAAGTCACAAACTCACTGTCCGGGGAGTAGCCAGTTTCATCAGCAAACCCTGACATTAAATAACCACCAAATATCCACACAAACACAGGTAGTTTCGCTGTATGACTTAAAATTGGTGAATAAACATTGAGATAAAGGCAATCTTCAGATCCTTCGTTAACACCCTGTATACACTTTAAACCAGACTTTGTAGCAGCATAGGTTCCATGCCATTTCTCTAATGGTTTAGGAGGACTCCACCGCAGCTTCCCTACTGGAGGTTGTGCATATGGTATCCCTTTAAACACGTAACTATCCATCTTGTTATTATTTACTTTTATTGTCACCTTGATACCAGAGACAGATCCATATTCTGTCACAACAATCGGTTCATGATGTTTTCTCTTATATAAAGAAACAGTTATGATGGTTGCACAGGCAGTTATTGAGATTATTAATATTATTGTACAAATCCTGGCCTGTTTTGTCCAACACCCACGTTGATCTTGTGCTTCTTTGCGACGAGGTATGGCATTGAAGATATCAACATCATCACTGTCTGAATCAGCAAACTGATGTAGTGGGGTATAAGCTTGTGATGGCATACTAAAAGTATGTTTAGAAGTATATCATTTAGAAGAATATCGTTTGTAAATATCCAGAAGAAGCTTAGTAATAATGGGACAATGGCGACTAAGTTCAGCCCTGTCAAGAGGAGGAGGGGGCCAAAATCAAAATGTGAGGGTCAGCTTATTAAAAGAACATGTGATAAGCTATATCATTGTTATTATTATCTCTTTTAAACAAAACTTACACCATCACATACTAGATATAAAAAGGTTTTTTGTAGTAAATAAGATAAAAATAAAAATAATAAATATAAACACTGACAAAATTTCTGATTTAGACAACCCTTCTTTGCGGAGTATATCAATATCTTGTAAACTACATGAATTAAATAGTAAGTTTGTGTGGTAATTCTAGGAAAGTCCAATAATACACTTAATGTCACATATTTACATGCTGCTATGGTTTCCTTGAATACTGATCATGGGTCATTCGTTAAAGGAGTTGGTGATACGGCCGATATAAAAGCTTGAACACATAATGTAGATATATTGAAATACCCCATGTCTGTCTATCATATACCTCTTATTTGAAACCTTTATTTATTTATTTATGAAGGAGCAGAAGGACTTACCAACGTTATTTTCCCTTTGATTTTCCTGGAAAAAGCAAAGTATCAAAGAAATGAGTAAATAATTTAATTTGTTTCCATGGGATTTGTTGTTGTTATTAACGTATGGGCCCTGGTATTAGTTTTTTATCTATTTCTTAATAAATAAAAACACACAGACAAACATACAGCTAAAAGAAAAAACAGTCAACATTTAAATATTTAAAAATAAAATAAATTACTTGCAATTAAATTACATTGACAGAAGAATCAACATTATCAGAGAAGTTTACCATGGAAAACATTTCCAAAGTACCCCTTATCATATTGAGAATGTTCAGACAGAGCAAACAAGCTAAAATTTTAATTAGTTACTACACATTAAAAAGCTTACATCTACATGTTACATTTGATCTCTGGAATATAAGGTACTGGTTACATTAGACACAATATGAACTCAAATCAGTTTGAAATTTTTTATTGTATAAGTGCAGAATATTTATTCTGTGTATGGGTAGCATTAAATTGAAAATTGTTTGATTCTGTGTGAGGTCTCATGTAAACGAGGTCCACATTAGTCCATAAATGTATCCAAATGCACTATTTCCTTATATGGTTTTAAATTTTGATAGTATTCATTTCCTGCTTGTTTCATACTAGCAACAAAAAAGCTATAGACAATCTTCATTCAATACTATTGATGCCATCTTGTTCATATAATTATTTTTTTGAGTGATGAAACAAAAATTATATAGATGACATGTTAACAAGGGGAGCAAAATCTTAAAAGGTTCTTAATTCAACTATAAAATATTACCCAGGGTTGCACAAATCCACGCATGTGAGTGAGTACGTACAGATGTTCACATTAACAAGTTTTCATAATGGTAAGTTAGTTCACGTATTTTGTGTCTAAATCAAACACATTAATGAAAACTATTTACAAACATAACGTCCGTGTATCGGTGTTCTCTGCCATTTATAATTATATTTTGTATTTTGCAGAATGAAGAAGTGGCTCCAATTGGAGAAACAAAGTTTTTTATTGATGTATTAATTTAGCTTGCAGCATGTTCCTTTTGCATTACAATGCTCTCTTTGAAAAAAAAAAATCTGAAAATTAACTTTTATTTGCAGAATAATCTAGCTTGTGTATTATATATAATTCCACAAACTACGTTCTTATATCATACACACAAACGGGTTGTCTAGATACCAAGCACCTCCCTTATGAACCAGAAATAAATGATAAAGTAAAAGTCGTTTATGTTTTTCAAAATTTCTATTTCTTTCTTTCTATAATTTTTCCATTGAAGAATTTCAGGATTTAAAACATGGTTTATTCATTGGACAAGTACACCGTACATCGGTTTATTTTCACAGCCTTGGCATAGGTAGTCTTCCACCATATTCTTTTTTAAAGCTAACAAATATTACTGTTAAAACACACACAATAGCTTTCTAAAGTAAGAAAATCATAACAGTGGCCATAAAATGTCATGTACATTAAGTTCTACAAGCAGAAAACTATAGTAAAACATGGTTTTACAACTAATTTATGTGATGGAAACAAAGAGTTGTTACGTCAAATCATGGTTTTACAGCGGTTTTAAAACAGTTTTACAGCAATTTTTCATGGCACAAACAAAGACTTCTTATGTTAAAACAGAACATTGTTTTATAAAGATTTTACGTGTCACAAAGGTTTCTTACACCCCTTGCTTATGGAGTTTATATCAGACTAACATAAAATGCTTATTTTGACCCATTACCTGTTCTTGTCTTATAATGATTACCATACACACCCATGTATAAGTGAGCAGTAAAGTAAATTTGGTATTGCAGACAAGTAAAAGTTAAGACTGAGAGATGCAGTATTTGAAATATAGTTCAGTCATGGTATTTGGAATTCACCATTTCAAATGTCCCCCAGCTTGTTTGTCTAAAACATCTCACATATAATAAAGTGCAATGAGAGGCAAAAAGTATGTGAATATGGATGTTTTGAAGACATGACAATGAATGTTACAATGAAATGCAAATATAGTAAAAGTATGTGAGGCTCTCCAACATAGAGGAATGATATACGTAGACAAACATCTGCTGACAATGATTTGTGCAACCCTAATCTCGTTATAAATTTCAAAATACTGAAAATAAGATTCAGGGATTTATTAGTAAACACATTCTGTAGTCAACCAATACAAGCAAGCAAGCTTATATAATTTCAGAAACCTACATAAACATACACACTCAAGTTACTAATAATGCAAGTATATAAATACTGGTTAGGAAAGGAGTATTTTAAAATTGTGTTTGTAACATTATTTGGTTTGTACATGTAATTGTGGCTTATATGCTGGAATCAAATAAGTGGTTTTAGTAAGTCTGTAAGATAACAGTCCTCTGAAAATATGCTTCTGCTTTTAAAGGTACTCAGTGATAAGACGGCTTTGTCTTCTTTGAGTCCCTGTCATATTTTTCTTAATATTATATTTACACTTATACAAGTTTTAGACTTGTAAAGTTTATGGATATTAATCTTATGTAGTTATATTTTATTGACGAAATAGAAAACAAAAAACAAAACAAATGAAATAATTATAATTAAGGTATGAAAATATAGTAACACAATAGGAAATTTAAATTGTTTTAAAGTGATGTTAATAAGATCTAATCTATGAAGGTCTGCTTACAATTATCTGTATACAATTCAATACTTTATATTATCCATTACCCATATCCACTTCAATGCATTTTCATATTTTCACATAGTTGACATAAAGTATTAAAGGATAGTAGTTTGAAAGATCAAGAATCAAATCAAAACTACAAGACAAAACATTTTCTATTCCTTCTGAAAGAGTTGTTTGGATAAAACTGTAAACACTTCAGAAATGTAGGAGGATAACTCTTAAAGTAACTTTTAACAACAGGAATTTCGATCTGTCGTTACATAATCCTGGTCAAAAATAGTGTGACATATGAAAAATAACCTAAAATTAACTTTTTAAGATAACTTTGTTAGATATTACTTTTCTTTTATGAAATTAAAAACCATTTTAGGCCCAACTAAGTGTTACACAAGGGTGACAAATTAAAGTGTGACAAGTGACAAGTGTGACAAACCACAAGTGTGACAAATTATATAAAACTTTAACCATTAGAGAAACAAACAAAAGATAAAAATGTAGTGTTAAATAATGTTTTGACCCATCTTAAGGTTTACAAAAATGCTGAATAGTGTCAGCCACATGATGGCTTGTCACTCCGCAAAACTTTCCCACACTTCACATATATATAACAAGTGCACCACCAAAACTACCAATTATATCACTACAATCATCAATTATTCAGCTTTTTAATGGAATCAAACAGTTTAGTCAGCCACAATTATTGTACAAAATACAACTAAAAATGTGGATAACAATAAAAAATATCACTAATAAATATAAAAAATATTTGTTTTTGACCAGCACCATATGTAACATCAATTTTTAAGTAGTAGATTTAAAAAATGTCAATCGAAGCTGATTAAACAAAACAATTGCAGGTCATCAGTTTAAGACAGATTGAAGTAGAAAAGTAAAATAACAAATTAAAACAAATAAATAAAATATCTCTAACTTTAGTGCTTGCATAACTACTACATAGGGTTTCCACCAAATTCTCAAAAACTTTTTCAAATGTATGATTAACTTTACTTGCATTCAATTCAGACCATATTTAAGCATACAGTACCACATTTATTTGGTAGTGGGACCATGGGTGTTTACATTACAAAGGCCCTTTTTTCTTGTTAAAGTTACCATGAGTGCTTTGGGTTGGTGCACTTTTGAGTGACTTTTGCGTCAGGAAATAAACGAAGCATATAATTAGCTAGCATTAGTTTCGTTGGTATATTCTAGCCTAGCAACTATGGGGTATTTAATTATTATTAAGCAGATGTAGCGTGCATCTGTAATCTAACTACTTAGAGCATAAATTATTGAAAGGTTGTGGTTCTATCCGCCTGTGGAAGACAGTTTCATTTCAGAGTTGTCTCGTTGAGCGGAAGTTACTACTTGACTTTCAGAGCCGGTTAGAAACTTCCATAGTTCACCTGGAAGTTTTAATTACAATCAGGGCTTTGATAACAGTACTTTAATTACTGAAGAGGCTAAAATGCATTAAAAACAAATAAATAAATAAATAAATAAATAAATAAATAAAAGGTTAATCTTTGGGCAAAGAAAAGATAACACATTTACGATTTGCATTTGTAATATATAACTGAATATAGACGTGGTATTCAAAACATTCTTAAACACATTTAAATAATTTTTTTCAATCTAATTTACTAGCCTGTATGCTGAATTTTCATCAGCATTATTTAAAGATTGATTATGCACATTGTGGAAGCCTGAACTTGAAAATATACAAGATGATATTTCTTACAAATAAAACACCATTTAATATTTTAATACAATTCCAAGAGTGTTCTCAATGCCTTAGGTCTCTATTTGTTTTCAATGAGTTATCTGTTATTTTCAAATTACATGTTTTGATATTCTTTGTGACTTTCTCAACAATGTACACCTTCCCACCCCCCTAGTCCAACACAAAGTGGCACGGTGATTAAGGTATGTTAATGTTCGTGTAGAAAAATGTCAACTATTAAAAATAGAACATTAAAAAATATAAAATATATAATTATAATCGATCCAAATCGTAGAAAATAATACCCATATAAAATTTATAAACCCGGAATAAATTATTAAACAACATAAATTATAAAATATCATGTTTCACACATACAAAAAATATTTGCATTCGATTTACAAACTAAATTATAACATTAATAACTATTTTGGCCGGAGAGCAACAAACAATATATTCTTTGAATTAAATCTTTCGGTCACAATGAATGTCACAATAATTCCTGTGTACAAGATGGAAGATGTTTATTATTACATTAGTAATAATAGTACGACTATGATATGTAGAAACTAGAATTGTATTAATAAACATATTGTCTTTTCATACGGGAATTATTGGGGCATTGATTGTGATGAAAAGACATCATTCTAATAATTATGCTTGTTCTCCTAATCCAAACATAATTTTGGCACATCTTGTTCCAGTATAATATAAAAACATTATAATGTAATTTCTTCATTAGTTAGAGATTTTATCAAATTTTTTGAAAAAGAACAATGAACCAATAGAACCACAAATGTACACACATGTTTTAGAGATTATAATTTCTTAGAATAAAAATTGTTTGTAGCATTTAAAAATAATAAACATTTTGTTTTCTTTGTAGATATGTAACATTTTATTTTCTGGTCTGGAATATGTATGTATGTATGGTAATTTCTAGTAATGTCCAGGAAATTCAATTTACAAAGTTAGTCAAACAATATTAAACCTAAAAAACACAGCCTTTCTTGGGGTGGTCATTATAGAAAGGACATTCAGGTCATAATTTTAACATGTCACAGTTATCTTTCCTTTATAGAAAGATTCTCGTTTTACTCAAACAAAAATGAAAAACACATTAAATATATAACAACTGTGACATATCCAGAGTTTTTTTGGGCATACCGGTTTTGAACATATAAGGCCTTATTTGGGCACAACAAAACAGAAAAAGTTACCTTTAAACCTATTTGAAGCTTTATTTAAAAAGGCTTATCTTTTTCTCATACTACCATTGAGTGAGGATGTATTAGTACCATATGAGAAAGAAAACCAAACTTTGCTCAATAATTTGGGCTCTAATACTTGTATACCAGTATAAAAATTGTCCTGGATATGTCACTGACAACAACAACAGAGTCCTGAGACCAAATTAGACAGATCTTTGTTTTCAATTTACTGCCCTTTTCTTTTTTAAACATTAAAAATGAAAAATGAAAAGGCAATGTTTATGACTACAATATAGACAGTTAATTACAGTGATTACAGAGTTGTTATAGAGGTTGTTCTGTACAGCCTTTTTATTTTCTAAGCTTTCAGCTCTGATAGCTCTACAATCATGCAAATTTCACAATATTGCACCACAGGAGAACATTCACATAATTATTGCATAATTATTGCATTACAGGTTAAACTTGTGATGTAAAAAAACATAAAAACATGACCAATGGATTTTGTTACATGGTCACACTCCGCACTGTACTGCAGATAGGACTTGAACTCGCAACATCTGGATTGCAAGTCCAACTCACTACTGCTTGCTACAGAGGCTGTTCTGATATTCAGCCCTTTGGAATAGGTTTGACTGTTAAATTATTAACATAAAAATACTAAGTGAAGTCATGACATATTCACAATATTTTTGAAATATATAAACGTTTAAATTCCCAATATATACAAACATACATATAAACAAAAAATATAATGATAAGAAGCACTCTGTACTTGAAGATTGATGTCACCCCTGCAAATGGTATTGACGCCAGCCAGAAGAAGCTTACAAGGTTACAAAACTGATAAATTTGTCTTTACCTGATTACCTGCCTGATTATCATACATGTTTTTCAAAGATCAATGTTCCTACAGCCATCAATCAATAATAATTATAATAATTTCATCTAAACATATATGAAAAAACCCAATTAGTTTCCTAAATTCAAAATTTGCACTCTGCGAGGATTGAAAAAGATATATGTTCTAGGTGATGGTTTAAAACAATTAGGGTCAACACTTTTAGTTCAGTTTTCAAAGCTGACAATATCAAATACCTTTTGTGTTTTGGTATAGACATTTTGTGTAACTAAAGGAACCAAGGGAAAATAAAACTTTCTGAAGATATTTCAAACTAAACCAAAATAATTGAGCCTTAATCCATTTAATTAATCCAAGCATAAGGAACAAAGCCATTACTTTCATTATTCCAAAATTTGCATTGTTCTTCATGGAAATCACCTTTCAAAACATGGATTTTACCATCACTTTCAAAAACACCTGTTTGACCAGGCTTCCAATTACTGCGCTCTAAGTTTCCATAACGTATAAATTCACGAAACATTTTACGAATTGAATTCTTGTAAACATAATCATTTGCACTTGGCTTGTACCCAAATTTCTCTACCATTTTAAAATCAAATAATGCTACTGAATCCCATACATGGAAAGCATGATGTGCAGGAAATTCTAGTGGCCCAAAATGTATAGGTTTGTATGGTGAATATGCAATAATGTACCTGTAAACAGAATGGTTTTTGCTTCTTGCAAAGTCTCTTGCTAATTTATTAGTGGGACAAGTGCACCGTACATCTGTGGTAATGGTTTCATGCATGTATTGTGCACTTCGTATTTTGGTTTTATTATTTTCTATTGTGTAATTGCTATACAAACTTCCTAACACATAATTTATAAAGGTTGTTGAAAACATATCCAGTCTTTGTTTCAAAAACTTATAGAATTTGTTCCAGGCATCGTTACCTTCAAATCTCTGCATGGGTTGAAATCCAATTTCTTGTGCGGTGTTTCCAATGAGGATGGAGATGTTACCGGTAGTTCTAAATATGATTTTAGATGCATCTTTTGGTGGTCTTGTAACCACAATCGGATCAACTATTGCCAAAGCGCCATCAAATAAACCCTTTGTAGGAAAATCCAGTAAATCTTCCATACTCCAATTTGGATAAACCTCTTCTGGTATGCCAGCTGTCACTTCTTGTGGAGATAATTCATGAAGACACTTTCTTACCTCTTCACCAGGGGGTACCAGTGAACATTTTGTTCGATGGATAAACAAACGATTTTCCTTGGAAGCATCAGTGTAAGATTTCTCAAACTTAGGTGACCCACTCATTGGTATGGCTTTGTGGAATAAACCGTTAGCAGCTGGAGAAACTATCATACCAAATATAGAAGTGCCACCAGAGCTTTGACCTGAAATAGTAACAGAATTGGGATTTCCACCAAAATATTTAATATTCCTTTGAATCCATTTAAGTACTAGAATTTGATCCATGATTCCATAATTCCCGTACGATGTATTTTTTTTCCAAAGTTCTTTTAAGGTTAAAAACCCAAATGCATTTAATCGATAATTCATGCTCACAGCTACTACATTCATCGAAATTGCAAACTCGCTGTCCGGTGAGTATCCCTTTTCATTCCCATAACCTGTCATTAAATACCCACCATGAATCCAAACAAAGACAGGCAGGTTAGCACTATTATTTAATGCTGGTGTAACAACATTCAAATACAAACAATCTTCTGAGCCTTCAGATCCTTGTACACACTTTGACGCAAAGTTATGAGCTTTATAAATACCATTCCAGCACTTCGTTGTTTTGTTACACGGCACTGGAGGGCTCCATCGTAGACTGCCAACTGGAGGTTTTGCATATGGTATTGCTTTAAATAGGTAGGTATGTTTATTTCCAGTACCTACAGCTTCTTTTAGACCATACACTTTGCCACAATCTGTCTCAACAATAGGGCTATGTAATGAGTTGCCTGCTCTAATATATTTTGAACATACTAAAGCCACAGCCACTGCACAACCAAATAGAATGATTACTAAAATTGCATGTTTTCGGGAACAACTTGTGCAAGAACTATGTTTATTATTAGGTTTACTCTCAATAGAATTAATATCAATATCACTGTCAGTATCTGCCGCTTCTGACAACTGCAGTAAAGGACTGTATACTTGTTTCGTATCCATTCTAAATAGATCATAGGAAAATCAAATATCTTTGGGAGTTGAACAATATATAATTTCACCATTTAAGAAATTACATGTCTTCATTGTAGATGTTACTTCAAAATGGGAGGTAAATTTTGATTACTTATGAAGTTTTTGACCATAGAAAAACAGAAAATATTTTATTTCTTTACTTTCTTCAATAGAAATAAATGTTTACGTTTATTTGAAAAATTTGTTTAGGGAACTATTTCCTAGATTCAAATTGGCTTAATAAAAAAAATATTGGCACTTTTTCTCTGGTCAAAGCCTTCATAAATATTTTGTTTACCTCCAGAGGTTATACAACACCTAAGATGGAGAGAGACTAATCAATTATATTTCTTATTGTTTGATGAGATAGTGAAGTGTATTATACCCTAATACCCCGCATATAAGGCCATGGCCTTATAAACGAATATTATTTGCTAATTTTAAAGGAAAATGTTGTTCGGATAAAAGGCCATGGCCTTATAAAAATTGTAAGCCAGTGGTATTTCCTTTCACAGAATGTATTACAAGCCATCGTGTTTACATGGATGTCTGGACACCAGTAATGAGTGAATCCCTTGTTTGTGAGATGGAACTGGAAAATAGTTATGATCGACATGCAGTGAAAGTGACTCTTCAAGGAGAGGTTGTGGGACATGTTCCGAAGTGTCTATCAAAAATTATAACTTATGCTTTGGCAGCTGACGACAAAATGGAAGCAACAGTGACGGGGCCGCTTCAAAATAAAAGAAATAACGGCCTGGAAGTTCCCTGTCAATACATATTGAAGGGTCCAACATATGCTATGGAAAAAACAATACTTGTAATAAATGATATATTAAAAAGAAAATGTAATGAAACGTGAAGGCATAGTTAATCGTTATAGATTTTCAATATTATTTTTTTGGGTAAATAAGTCATAGTGGCAGGTTTGAGGGTGTCTACTGGTTGGTCAGATATAAGGCCATGGCCTTATAAATGGGTGGCCTTATAGGCGGGGTATTAGGGTAATGTTTTACACCAGAAGTTTATATAAATATTGACGCATGAAACAATACTTTATATTTTGATTGACAGCAAGTAAAGGGTGCATTAGATTTGCAGATCTCAACCATGCAGATAACCAAACACATCTCCTGTGTGAAAAAAATGAAATCTGGATGAACTAGATTGTTTGTCTTCATTACTTTGAACACACTTTAAGAAATTGGGCTGTTTAAAAAAAAAAAAAAGATGGGATGAAGGAGGCACCACAATGGCTGATGATTCTTCCATATTTGGAGACGAGACTGTCTCCCATTTAATTACCAATATTGTGCAGAGAGCTGCATTTGGGACTTCGAGTTTACTTGGATTTTGGATGGTTTAGATGGTGCTCCAAGACAAAACAAAACAAATGGACAGATATTTTTTAACCATCTAAATCATCCTGCCCTGAGGCACAATCCAAACCATCTGGAAATCCAAAAGAAATGGATTTTAGACAAATTTAGATTGTTTGGAGTGTTTAGAGGGTGAATCAAATGCAATCTAAATTGTTTACAAAAAATAATAAATGATTGTTAGTGAGCATACATGGTTGATACACTATCACATGGCATGCTCGATTTAACTTTTTCTCGTAGAATTCTTTAAAATAAATTCCAAAACGTATACACATGAGCCAGTTTATTTATTTATTAAATGAATATTTCTACAGGATGAAACATTTCAGTATTTGTAGATCAGCTATTAATATGTATGAATTATGTTCTATTACAATGTCCTGCTATAAAAACTAAAAAATGAAATAGGTAGAAAATACAAATAAAATAAAAACGCAAAAAGTTTGTGAACATGTTGCAGAAATATAACAAAATTTTACATCTTATTTAAGAGTACGAACATAAACAAATAAATGAGAGCAATTTGCTAAAAATGCAACAAATTAATGTCTATCAAAGGATGGTACATAAAGACGATTATAAAAGAGATAAGTGCGAACAAATAATATTGAAGAATATCTGAACAGAAAAGTAAATGCTAAAACATTGGAGGAATACTAATATTGTGATGTGATGTACTTTCTCTTTCCTATATATTATATATGTTTTTCTTTTAATAGTTAAACCAAATCCTCAAACTCTAACACGTTTAAGCTATAAAGAAACACAACTTCAACTGAATACAGTAAACAAAAAGTAATTTTCAGATATTTTTTATCTCCTCCTCTGATGCTTCTGATGCTTTATCTAGTTCAGCACTTGCAGCTTCTTTGTTCCATTGCATCTCAAAATTATCTAATAAATTCTGCATAATCCTCTACTTTCTCTTGTTGTCCAGCTTTTATAAAATATCTTTGTCAACTTGAATAAATGTTGTGTGTTTCTTTCTTCTTTTCCATCGAACTCATCTTGCAATAACTTCTATTTCATCTGACACGAAATTTCAGATGTTTTCTTCTTCTCAGCCAGGAGATGCTAGATATGCATCTTAAATATAACTTAAGGAAAACACACTACATAACGTTAGGAACTTGTGACATAAATTGTAGGCCATGGTTAGTTAGATGTTCAGCCATTGTTCGTTTTCTCCAAGTATATGGTAATTTTTAATGAAATTATTTTCTAGTGATGATGAACAACAAAGATTTTGTTTGTAACTCCACAAAACTTCAACAAATGCACATTTTTGTGTATATAAATATGTCCTTATGTATCTACAGTAGAAAAGTTCTTCCCTTATATTTTCACTGCAAGAAATAAGCCAAACTGCCTTAGAAGGTGTTCTTAGGATATTTTCACAATTTAGACATGAAGCATAAAAACTTTAGAAAAGTGTCCACTGCACATTTCCACAAATAGAAATGAAGCTAAACAACCTTTAAAAAGTGTCCGCAACACATTTTTACGACTAGAAACGAAGCTAGAGGACCTTTAAAAAGTACCCCACAGCAAATAATCCTGAATAGAAATAAAGCTGGGCAATGTTACAAAATTTTATCAAGAAATTTAAAACATATAATATTTGAGGCAATAATTACTTTCATTGCATAACGACAGGACTCCACTAACAAACTTTTCTTGTAGCAGATTCATAATCTTTCTTTAAAAGAAAAAATTGCTGTGTAAGGAGGGTCCCTTCAGCATGATAAAATATTACATCACCTGTTGACATAACATTTTAGAGCTTGAGATTTATACCAAACGATTGGTATAATTTTTATCTTCTTAAAACATTTTGTATTGTGATTTCGATTAAAATATGTGCAAACACCACTTGACAAGTTATGTTGACTCATTTTAAACGGTATAAACGATAAGTTGATTTAAA
>JANTOQ010182034.1:0-47957 GCA_027564595.1 Bythotiara depressa | reverse complement strand
TTTTTGACAAGGAATCCGAATCTTTAATCTGTTTTTTATTAAAATGTACAGAAGTGCTGTTTTGAAAAGATGACGTAGTATTGCGCAATGATTTATAAAAAGGAGTATACGATGGGGAACCGCTTATACACCAAGATCCCGAACTGTTTCTCCGCAGAGATAATATAGAAAATGATATATAAAATTTTGTATTTACGTAATTTTGTATTTATTTATTGTATGTTGCTGATAATGCTAATAAATATAGTTTGATATTTATTTTTGATAAAATAAAATAAAAATAAATATATATATACGTGTCAAACGGTGTGCGTCTGGCGCATTATAGAGTTATCTATACACAATCTACGGTAACTGTTTTAATAATTAATAATAATTTTAATTTAGTTATTATTAATTAATATTTACACATGGTAGCGTAACGAGCTTTCAAATAAACTGTTATCTGATAGAGGTTCTGCTAATAAATTTATGAGCGCTATCTTTAATTTGTGCTTTTGTGTATTCATAATTGGCACATTAAAAACTTTATTTGTAGATAAACCAAAACAAGTCGTTTATAAAAAGAAAAAGAGCACACAGTTCAATAGCCAATAAATGAACTCCAGAAAGAATAAGATAAATAAGTAAATAAGTGAATAAATAAATACAAAAGGTATAACTTAGTAGCTATGGGTTTGGTGTTTAAAGAAAACTCCTAGGATCATCCTCGTCCCCAGAATTTTTTACTTTTTGATATGAAGGAAACCGTCCTTCATATTAAAAAGCAGAATAAAGCTCTGGAGGCGAGAGTGTCGCAGGATCACAAATACGAGCGAAAGCAGCCAGTGCGTGTGTTCTAGGAAACAGGTGTTCTAGAGGTGTTGAATGCTGGGAAATGGATGTGTTCGTAATTTTTATTCTTACTAAACATTATTTGTCAACGAGTATATCGTTTCTTTTATTACCAGCGGCGGATTAGTTTCAAGTCGTGGTTCTAAACAGTCAATATTATAACTTTAGCAAATTAATTATATGCTTAGTTAAGTGTTTTATGGTTTGTAATTCACCTTGTTTTGACATCAGAGTCTTATTATGATATTTTCTAATCAATTTAGACTACTTCTTGCCATAATGCCTGAAGAAACGCAACTTTCAGAGATCAGTTCTGGAAAGTCAATCCTAAGAAAAGGAACGAAACAGAGATCAGAAACGGTTAAAAAAAACAAATCTGTTCAATGGGTTCTTGATAATATCAAGCAAAAGGAATGCGTTCGATTTGTACAAGGTAAGAAAAAAGAAGGGGAATGCGTATGTGGTTTTCACGAATCAGAGCACAGAGGAGGAGATTTCGATGACGTTGATGGCCCATCACAGCAGTATGTCGAACTAGCGACACATGCGTATGGACAAGTTGACTTCAAGGGCGCAACACGAAGATCAAAGGGAAAGGTATGTTTTAAAATAATTTCTGCGCATGTTTCATAAATTATGTCATACATAAAATTGGGATTCGTGTTTTGTTTACCTTCATTGAAAAGAACTTTCAAATGCGAACTACTCGTCAAAAACATGGTCATTCTAAGCTAACTTTCTAAAATGTGTCGTTTATCGGGATTGTTCATATATTGTTTGAAGATTTGAAGATTTTGCACCATAACGAGGCTGGATACTCCTTTCCAGAAATTAGCCACGTCATAAACATTTTTTGTAGAAAAAATGGATTTCCTATTCGAAGTTTTAGACCCAAAGTATAATTATTGCAGCTTCTACACTTAGTTTATTCGTGAAAACGAGGCTGTACCACTTAAACAATAGTCGTAAAAAATTATTTCTGATGGCCGCACGATTATAAAAATCTAGCTGTAAACATATTATTTATTGAGGAGTTTTGGCACGAAATAAATTCTTTACAAAAAACAACTTAAAATTTTACTACTATTATTAACGTAAATTAAAAAAATCCTTACTGATACAAAATGTTTACAAATTTAGATGCAGACAACAGAGTTTGTTCTATGAAAAGCTGTTCTTATAACTGCCAGAAGATATATTTTTGGATCGAATCTAGAAAATAATTTAAATTTCCTTAGAACACCTCATGTAAAGGGAAGCAGGACTAAATTATCTTAGAACAGCTCATGTTGCCAGAAAATATACCTTTAAACGCCTAATTTTGCCAGGAAATTAGATAAAGCTTATGTCTTAGAATAACCCAATTTGTCAGGACATGTAGAATGGTGTTATAACGGCAAACTTTACCAGAAAAGATATGTTTAATCTTTTAACACTTGTATATTCTCCAGGAAATCAGAAAAATACAGTATATTCTGGTAACTTGAACTTTCGAACTTTTTTCCCGTTCCACTTGGATTTTGCTTTAATACTTACTCATAGATATTATTCGATAACTCGAACATTCGCTCTCGAACCATTTTTTGTTCCTTTGGAACGTTTTCTTCCGATAACTCGAACTCCTTCAGAAGAACTCAGTATAAAAATATTCGTCAGAGTTGGAAAGGTGCTACAACGAAACTTAATGCTCTTTTATCAATATTAACTCCTCCTTTAAAATAACTATAAACATTTTCATTCCGATTATATTGAGAGTATAACAACCGTTTCTTATCGCAAAAACCGTTAACTCGAACTAATGCTTATTTTTTAACAAAATTTCGAGTTATCGGGTACTTCGGTTAAGTCGAACATTCGGTAACTCGAACTAATTTGCTTGGTCCCTTGAAAGATCGAGTTACCATGAGTATACTGTACCTCTCTTAGAACAGTTTAATTTACCAGGATATGGAAAGTCTGCTGCTCGAACAGATCAATTTGACAGGAGAGGAAAACCTAATCTTTAGAACAGCTTATTTCACTAGGAATGTCATACATATATGTATTTTCAGTTCATTAAACTATCCAATGAAACCGACCCAGCAATCATCTTCGAACTGCTGATAAAAACATGGAAACTAGAACAACCGCGTTTTCTCATCTCGGTAACAGGAGGTGCGAAAAGTTTCAAGTTAGAGCCGCAGTTAAAAGATTTGTTCACTACTGGCCTCCTTAAGGTGAGTTGTGCGATTCATCATACAGGTTTCCTCATACGACAGATGTTATACGCTGAAACGTATAGGACACCGAAATATCACTTGAACATGTTATATGTATTTTACTAGGAGCTTATAAATTTTCACTGGAAGCATAAAACTTTACGATTGACAAGCAGTTAATTAGTCAATTAAAGAGAATCTACGTCTATAAGGCCCTGCATGTTGTTTACCTTTAGATCAATATCAATATCTATTCAAGTTTGTTATGATTTTAACTTTGATTGACACATTCAAAAATAAAAATTAAAAATACTAAAACTTGATTGGTTATTACAACAAATAAGTCTTAAAACATTTGAAATGTTTGATAACGAATAATGTTTTGCTGATCTTTGGCTGATGTAGTCACTTTTCACAAAGAAGAATAAAATCTTGCTCCGAGCAAGTTTGTTACATAAAAATAGATTTTCTTTAACCGTTGCCTGAGTATACCTCCCTATTGAAAACCATTATAATTTTATGAAGAATCGGGGGTTCATATCAACGTTTATACAACCTTTATTTTTCCTTTTGTTTCTAAAAATCAACCCCCTGAAAAAATCAAAATAACAAAAGAAAGACTATCGGTTGCGGGGGTCCATTTCGGGAGACAACAGGGCACTAAATGGCTAAAATTCCTGTAGGTACCTTGGAATTTAAATTAATTAATTAATTGAATAATTTTACAGGAAAAAGTGTAATTGACAACAAGAACAATTAACTAGGTCATTTAAGTTGCAAAATTGTTTCATGCCTCTAAAGAGATTTACAAACTTGAATATATCAAATACTTAAATAGAAATCTACGTATGCCAAATCAGTCGTCCACCGACCAGATGTAATTTTGCAGACTTGGATCCTTAAGTTTGTCTCCTGAAATATGGTCCTCAAGATCAGCAGTCTCTGTAGTAATCAACGACATATTGTTTACCCTTTAATGCATAAACATACCTCCTGGTTATGTTAAATTTGCCATTGGAAACCTTTATAATTTTATGAGGAATCAGGGGGCTTATCAGCATTTTTCGAGTGGGCGATCGGCGAATCTGGATAACGCCTTTTGGAATAATTGTATGTTGTAATTTTAAGGCGTATTTTGTTTACATTTAGGTAGCAAAAACACCTGGTGCTTGGGTGGTAACAGGCGGTACTAACACAGGTGTAATGAAACATGTCGGAGAAGCGTTGATGGGTGCCACCAAGGCTTGTATTGGTATCGCAAGTTGGGGTATTGTTTCCAACAGAGATCGTCTCATTGCAACAGAATCTAATCCAATAGGAGGAAAGTTTCCTTATAAGGTAGCCAGTAGTTTAATCGAATCAGGTGCATTCTTAGATCACAACCATACTCACTTTCTAATGGTGGATAACGGAACATGTAAACAGTTTGGTGTAGAAATACCCTTCCGATCGAAGTTTGAGAAATACGTTATGGAGAGTATGCCTGGTGAGTAAACAAAAATATTTCACTTCTTATCATTTTTGTTACAGTACATTTTCTTCTTCAAGTAACATAGTACATAGGTTTATATCTGTTCTGAATATTTTATAAGGTGCACATGTAATTGTTATGCCTGAACAAATACTGTATTTTTTTAGAATGTTTGAGTAAGCACCATTACTTGGAATAAGCGCCCACATAAACCAGATTAGTTACTTGTAGAAGCAGACACGACGGTAACGAGGACATAGAGATCTTGTTAACTTAAATTTGAAGTTGTAAAAAAAGTGGTTTCTGAGAAAGTGTGCCGATTTTGAAATAAGCACCCACGTTTAGATAAGCGCCCTTACTTGAATAAATAAATATATCAGCGCCCAGGGTTCTTATTCGATAAAATACGGTATTCTACTGAATTAATACAGCACCAAGACAAGCCGACCTCCACTTGAGCAATTTTGGTTTTGCCGGGGGCTTGTACGACGTTCGATCTCCTTTCCGTCTTTGTGTCTACAGATAAGACAAGTTCCTAGTCTACATTCTGAGGAGAGATAGTGAGACGATCGTGGGAGAGATTCTACCAAATGCATCACAATTCATTCTATACCTCACATTGTTTTTGATAGGTAAAATACCGGCTGTTTTATTGGTGCTAGAAGGTGGCCCAGGTACATTGGACACAGTGGTCGGAGCTATCAGTCAAGATACACCCATCCCTGTAGTCATCATAAAAGACAGTGGAAGAGCAGCCGATCTTTTGGCATATGCCATAACAAATGAAAGTGTAGCAAGAACTGATACTTCTGTCCTGTTAGAACAAGTTGAAAAACTGTTTCCTGAAATAAATACGGAGGATAGAAAATTGAAGATGTGTGAAAAGGTTTTGAAGTGCTTACAGAACATACAAGCCGTGAGTAATTTATATGTTTACTTACCTCTGATAGCTATTTTTTAGTAATAAATAAATTGCATTTGTGTCACTGTACGTGTATAGTTTCCCGTTCTCATGGATAGTTGATGTATCGCGGTGAAAATAAAGGCTTTGTGCTAGTTTGTGGTGGGTAGTGTTTTAGTATAAACTTACCGAATTCTACTAACAATTTCCGTTGATTTTTAAGAAAAACGGATTTCAGATTCGTGTTTCTCGTCCAAAAGTACACCGGTTTGAAAAATTTCAGATCCCTACGATAAATAGAAAGGTCAAAACCTATTCGAACTTGTCATGTTTTTTTTTGTTCTGATGCAAAACCTTGTTTTTCAAATGCTACAAAAAGTTATTTAGTTGCTGTATGATTCTGAAATATTCAGCTCAGATATATATTTTGGGTCGAAAAATCGGAATTTGAAATCCGTTTTTCCATAAAACTATAGCCAAATTTCGTGTGACGTCATTTGTCACGGTTATGACGTTAATTCGGGAAGTTTCTATTATAATTGCTGGTGGGTAACTTTTACTTGTCTTATAAAAAATTAATCGTAACTTGTTCTTCCGGAAAATTTCATTATTCTTTCATTTTCAAATGAGTAGCTTTTCTATACGGGGTTGCACAAATTATTATACGGGGGTGTACAAATATTTAGCTCTATTTTCGATTTAATTTGTAACTCAAATTTTCATGGATTTGTAAATACCCGACAGAAACTCAAAGTGGATGTTACGTCACCCTCACCCTCCCCACGTAACTGAATACGCGCCTGAAACATTTTTGACGACATACTTTTATTGGCCTTTCCTTAGTTCACAGTATTCCAGATGGGAGGTGGAGCAGATGTAGATGAGGCTATTCTGACAGCGCTTTTGAGTAGTAAGTATTCGACTGTTTACTTACAATGCATTTATATACTTTTGATTTGGGTCTGTAGAGAGTGACCATACCATCATATAGGTATCAATGTTCGTGCATGTCATAGATGTTTTTGCTACTACAGAAATCTTTCACTCTCAATGAACGAAAATACCTTCTGTTTATTGTAAAACGCCTATTAGAACCTTTTATAATTGAATGAAAACCAAGGGGTCCTATCACCTTTTACCATGTTTATTTTTCCTTTCATTTCCAAATGTTAACCCCCTGGAACACACAAAACAGCAAATAAATGATTAATTTCCCAGAGCACCGTCAAAACAAAGAAGAGTGAAATAACTTCCATCATTTTAGTGTGTATTGTTAGCTGAGCATATGAGCTTCTGTTAAAACCCATAACCCATTTGCATATAATTTCTAGGTCACAACATGTCGGCTGTTTCTCAACTACGGCTCACTTTGTTATGGAGTAGAGATGACTTGGCTCAAGAGAAAATATTATCACAGCCAATAAAATGGACAGTAAGTTCTTTTTCATGATGTCTTGTATACATTGTAGATTAAAATGCATGCTTTCATAAATGCTAGTCTTCATAGATGGTATCCTGGTATTTACTCCTATGTTACAAGTACAGCTGCCAAGAGTTTTTATACACCAAGAATATTTATTATCAACCAGTTCCTTTATGTGACACATTAAAGTTCTTAACAATGTTAGCAGTTACGATCATTTACTCCAGTGGAGAATATTATGATTCTTAATTAATTTCCTCCCTCTTAGAATGTGTCTCACTTTATCTCACTTTACGCAGCGTCCCCAGCGGGGACATCATGGTCAAACAACGTCCTTTCAACGTCGGAGAAACGTTATAAGCATTGTTGTAACGTTGCAAGGTTGTGTGACCATGTGCCAACAGCGTTATTTCCTTGATTAAGCTCCTTGCTTTAAATATCACCTCGTTGAATAAGTGGCGCCCTAATATAATAAACAATATTATTAGAATAATCCCAAACCACACTCCCCGATGACCAAGCGACTCCTTCTCCGATCAACCTTTAAGTAACAGCGGACGCTTATAAGGAAATAAGGCAACTCTAAAATCTGGTACCGACAAGACGGCCTTAAATGCTAATTTTGCTTGGCGCAGAGCGTAATCCTTTCTTACATTAACATACTGTTGTACATTAGGTAGAAATACGACGCCTACTCAGAACCAGGCTTATTGTCACTTCCCGAATCTCATGAGCATTTGAAGTTTAATTTGATAAAAAATAGACTTCAGTTTCAGATTCCTCGTCAAAAAATATGCATATTCTGAAAATTTCAATGCCACACGGCAATCAGAAAGGTTGTTTTCGCTACACTACGTCAACGGTCAAAGCCCTTTTAATTTCAAACTTCTTATGAACCGCCTTGCATTGATGATTAAAAATTAATGAATGCGAGGCGAAATATGACACGTGCGAAATTGAAACTGATTGCCATGTGGAAATTAAATTTTCAGCATAGACATATTCTTTGACGAGGAATTTGAATACGAAGTCTTTTTTTAAAAATCAAAATAAACTTCTAATTTTCATAAAATTCGGGAAAGGTGTATAGAACGGAAATTTTCTTCATTATTCGGCCTTTTGAGTTTTCTGCGAAGGTGATCAAGTATATTTCCCTAGAAGGCACTCTGTGGTAACATGCATAAACATGGCGGTAAATAAAATCATGTAATGAAATATGTTTATTAGGAAAAGGATTTGACTGATATAATGATCATGGCTCTTGCGGCAGATCAAGTACCGTTTGTGAAGTTAATGCTTAGTTATGGCGTGAGTATTACCAGCATCCTCACCCACAAACGACTGGAATTCCTTTATGGATATCGATCTCGAATGAACACGTCGTCACTTAGGTATGAGTTCTCGGAGAATGAGTACGTACCAGCAGACATCTCAGGTGAAGATGGTGAAGTGATCAAGCTGCTGTGCAGCTATGAATGGTTGGATCACAGAACTTGTGCAGTCCCAAGAAGAATCATTAAACGAATTGTGAAAGAAATGTGTGCTGTATTTGTTCGACGAGGGGATGAAGAATTCATTGAAGTAAGTAGCTACGTAAATAATGTCATAATATGGCTCATGGTCATGCGTACCTAAATAGTAACCAATTATACATGGGAATGTTACAGCTTCCCTGGTCAATATATTTAACCCTAAACTTCCTGGATATACCTCCTGCTTATAGGAAATTTCCTAACAGTAACTCTTATAATTTCGTGAAAGATCAGGGGGACTTATCAACTTTTACTAACTTTAATTTTCCTTTTACTTCCAATTAGTATCACACCTGAAAAAAGCAAATAAATAAATATAAATATACTATAGGGTTTAATAATGTCATTAAGTTCATGTTCACACATACAAAATAGTAACCTAGGTTCATGCTCACACATACCAAATAGTAACCTAGGTTCATGCTCACATATACCAAATAGTAACCTAGGTTTATGCTCACATATACCAAATAGTAACCTAGGTTTATGCTCACACATACCAAATAATAACCTAGGTTCATGCTCACATATACCAAATAGTAACCTAGGTTTATGCTCACACATACCAAATAGTAACCAACTATACATCTGCAGTGTGATGAGACATCAGCAAAACAGTATCGCTTATCACTGGGTATTCTCGCAGTTGGCATGACGTCACAACTAAATACCGCTTGGAATAGGGGATGTTACAGTTTCCCCGGCCAATATATTTCAACCTTCAATATACAGTATTCACCGGAAAGAATCAAATCATTGGTCATTTCTTTTCTATTTCGCTTTTTCCAGGGTGTTAATTGTTGGAAATACAATGTAAAATGCATTTGGTACACAATGATAAAACCTCTCGTGGGAAGTTTAATATAACCAGGAGGTATACTTATGCATTATGGGTTAAATTGAGGTAGGAAAACAACAAGTGCATGTACAAAAGCAAACGTTTCTAGTTCATCCCGACAGGAGAATGAGCGTTTCTTCAACGTTTTCCGAACGTTTATTTGATCATGAAATACCCACTGGGTAAATGTATGAAGAAATATAAAAACGATCCTCCAAAAAGCGCAACCCCAATTCTTAAGGTAAATTTTTTCTTTTAGGATATTAGCAAAACAGATGACACTTTTACTTACCCATTCCGGGAGTTGTTTATTTGGGCTGTACTTAACAACATGCAAGAAATGGCGATGTATTTATGGGGCTTTGAAGAGGAGGGAATGTCTAAAGCATTGATTGCTAGTCAAATTAATGAAGCGTTAGTTACACAGGTGCAAACCTTGGATTTGCCAGAAGAATTAGGGAGATCATTTACTCAAAATGCACAGTATGTTCAGTTCGGTATTTTGTTAGCTTTTATCTACATTTTATCGACGTTATAT
Source organism: Bythotiara depressa (assembly GCA_027564595.1). Taxonomy (NCBI): domain Eukaryota; kingdom Metazoa; phylum Cnidaria; class Hydrozoa; order Anthoathecata; family Bythotiaridae; genus Bythotiara; species Bythotiara depressa. The sequence continues at coordinate 38,222 of JANTOQ010182034.1, read as the reverse complement.
CTAATGTTTTTATGAACGGTCTGCTGCATTGAACTTATTCTATTCTACATCCGTACATTCTGTGGACTTAAAAGTTGTTTGTTCAACCACTGGGATATATCAGCACAGTAACTGAATATGACTTTTATCCCTTTAATGTATACAGTCCCTGTAAAGGAATCAAATCATTGGCCATTTCTTTGCTATTTTGCTTTTTCGAGGGAGTTAATTATTAGACAATTAATGTAATATAAATTTGGTAAAAGCTGATACGACACACTGGTTCCTCATACAATTCTAAAGGTTTCCAATGGGAAGTTCAATATAACAAGGCAGTATGCTTGTGCATTAAAGGGTTAACACCTTAGAATGTTTAATCAAACAACCCCCGGAAAAATATTAATATACCTACCGGAAATTTATAATTTTTAAGGGCCTGGGAATCTACGTCCAGGGGGTGTGCGAGTATGAAATGGAATAGTCCAATCGTATATTTATCAATCTATTTACCAGAACAATCCAAACAACAGTATTTCAATTGATAATACATTTATCTTATATGGTCATTAAATTTCCTTATATGGTCATTTTATTTGCAAAACCTAGTCACTTGCTATCAATCCAAATATGAAAATATAAATAAGATGTCTCCTATGAATACCTTCCTGTTACTAAAAGTAACATGTCTACGTCATCATGATTATCGCAAAAATTATCTTGAGCAACAATAGACCTTTCCCGAAGTATACGGAAAATTAAAAATTAAAACTTTATTTAACGAGAAGGTTAAACCTTAAAACAGTTTGTTAGAGTTCTTTCCAGAAAAACGGTATGGTTTTACAATCTTGGACATAAATGCAACTTTTAATGGAGAAATCCCATTCCGAAGTCCGATTTTAAATAAAAATCAAACGAGATATTTGAGTGACGTCTCACAAATTAATTCCGGGAAAGGTCTATATTCAGTTGGTGCATGGAACACAGCCATGATTTCTAGGCGACATGACACGTGTCAATTATTGAGAAAATTCATCCGGCCGACAGTATTAGGTGTTAGGAGTTAGGTAATATAGAAATGTCAGGCAAACTGTTTTTGATATTATGAAGAGTAGTAGATAATACGATTACATTTTATTTTGTAGAGAGTTCAAAGATCTCAGTCTGCAGCTACTAGATGAATGCTTTAAAGTTGATGAATCGAAAACTAAGCTATTGGTTACCGGTGAATCGAGTCTGTTTTCGAGCCATACATGTCTTAGCTTAGCTGTGGCGTCAAACCATCTGGATTATATTTCCCATAGCTGTGTCCAAATGTTATTGAACGATGTGTGGATTGGGGCATTAAAGCAAAAGGACCTGACTGCGATGCAATGCTTAATTGGTATATTTTTCCCGCCATACATCTTATCGTTTGTCTTCCGAACGGAATCTGAATTGGAGAAGATGGTGAAAGCGGAAGTAAGTGAGGATATAGACGAAGAATTAGATTCAAAGAAAACAGTGGAGAAAACCGAAGAAATAGCTCTAAATAATACGTATGTGAATACACCCATCCTTAACTGGTTTCCAACTCGGCAACTGTCATATGTTTCTTATCCCTTTGATGCATGAATGACGCATGAATGACGCATGAATGACGCCCCTTGCCACGACTACTGTAAACGTCTGTTAGAAACCTTTGTAATTTTACGGAAACCCCGGGGGTAATATCAACTCCATGTTCCCTTTTATTCCAACAATTAACACCCTGAACAAAAGCAAAAACGTACAGCAAGGTATTTGGTTCATTTCCGGGGACACCAGGAACTAAAAGATCAAAACTGGAAAAATAGGTAATCGCTTATGTTTTGTGAATATTAATGTAAAAAGGGATGACAGAATTTCTCTTCCGCAGGGAATTTAATAAAGCCCAACAAGCTATTCTACTAGCCGAAATAAGAAAAAAAAACAAATGTTACATTAAGTCATTACGTCAACTGTCTCGTTTTCTTTAACCACTAGCGTGTCACGTATTCACTAAGCAGGAGGGCAACTAATAATTCTTCTAGGAAAGTCAAGATTTTGGACAATAAGGGTACTACTACGCAATAGATTTTCTAATTAGGAACTAATCCTTTGGACCACACAATAGTAGGACTCTACGGAAAGAAGTACCTTCATTTAGAATGCTTTAAATTGCCTAAAAAGTCCATAAAATTTGTATAGGATTATCTAAAGAGCTGCTATGGAAAGAAACCCCTCCTTCCTTCCTAGTTGCTAGCCTGCTGAACCAAGTTGGTGGTCGTCGAACGGGAGTAGAGTGCGATTGTTACTGTACTTTGCGTAGTGGCGATGCATTTGTTTCTGGATTGTAAGTTTATACTTTGCGTGGGTAGTGGAATGTGGAATATTCTGTATATTCTTGGTGGTATTGGGTACCAGTGTTATTATTGTACTGGTCACGTGTTCTTTTTATTTCGCGGGATGGTGAATGATACAGCTTCATCTCGTTTTCATGACGGAAAAACCGCGGTTATGGGAATATCTTTGAAGTAGCAGGTCGTGTTCTTTCTGTTTTGATCATTGACGTTGGAAGTAACAGTAGATGAAACTTTTCATGTCATGTAGGATTCCTTACAAGCACAATATCCCATTCATTGACTTGGTCGGAATTTCGTTTTCTGGAGTTTTTGCATGGTCTTGGATGACACACTATTCCTGCTTTTCGCTAGTGTGGTGTCTGGTAAGTGCTGCTTAGAAGGGGTAAATTTGCTCTGTATCCGACACGGAACAGTAAGTCTCTGTGTGGTCCAGTTGTCGAATGTGGTATTGCGTCATAACTCACTAGAATCATTACATCTTTCTGGTTTTAGTGTGTATCTCCATCAAAAGCATTATAAACGGAGACATGATTCCTAGCAAAATCAGTTTCTGTTTATAAAAACGTTGATTTGGTAGGGTACAACTCACCTTCAATTATTACCGGAGGAGATTTTAGACCAGACTGGTTATTAGTAAAAAATGAACCCAACATGAAAATATTATGCGTAGTAGAATTAACTGTTGGTTATGACAGCAACCTATCGAAAAACTTTAAAAGAAAATTAATAAGATACGAATCTTTGGTAGAATATATGTGAAGCTTCAATACGATGTAGGTCTCATCAACGTATCACTAAGTGCACTAGGAATATTTGATTCAGAGTGTAAAACTTTAATAGAAATGATGAATTCGAACCACGTATTATATATTCTGTAGAAGAAATAAGGCGGACAGATCGTACATTAATTGATTATTAATTAAAGAGAAAAGTAAGCATCTTAATCAGGCAGGGTTTATCTTTCTGAGAAATCAGAAGGATGTTTCTCGTGTGTCTTTTTTAAGTGTAAATATTAGTTCTCTTTTAACTCTACATTATATTTATTTCCCATTGGAAACCTTTATAATTTTTACTTATACCAAATTTATTTAACTTTATATTTTCAATTATTATCCCCCTGGAAAAAGCAAAATAGCACAGATATAAGCAATGATTTGCTTCCTTTCCGGGGACACTATATGCATTAACGGGTTAAGGTTATGTGAGAAATGTATAATCAGGTAAAATGAATTATTTTGAACATGATGTTTGTATAATAAACTGTTTCTTCGATTATGACGTTTGTTGTCACGTGACCGTCTTGAAGCGCTCATGTTTAGGTTTCGAAGAACGCATGGATAGACCTTTTCATATTAGACCGAAATCTGAAGTTTGTTTTTATTAAAAACGGATTTCAGATATGGATTCTACGTAAAAAATATGCTTATAGAGTATGTTTCAAGTTTTAAAATCCAAATAGATCCGATTTTTTGGACTATTACCATATCCGGTCAAAGCCTTCTTATATTTCGATTTAGCAACCCAAGCCTCGTTATGATAAAGAGGCTTGGGTTATTGAATGTTTTCTAACAGTTGATAACGCTTCCCTGATTTACTAGGAACTCTAAAAAAATGTCTGTTTGTTTACTTTTTGACAAGGAATTTGAATCTTTAATCTTTTTCTCATTAAAATGTACAGAAGGGCTGTTTTGAAAAGATGACGTAATATTGCGCAATGATTTATGAAAAGGAGTATTCTCATAAAATTATAAAGGTTTCCAATGGGAAGTTTAATATAATGATATAATAATAAGGTAAGATGATGTATTAAAATGTCAATAATAATTTGATACCAATTGTTGAGCCCCTTTTAGGAGAGACGTCGGTTCGAAAACTAACTTGGTTGAAAGAAACAAAGATCAGACAGACTATGAAGCAATTCCCATCGATAAAAGAAAGCAGCGGAAAGAAGCAGAACTCCCCTTTTATCAAAAAGTATTTGCGTACTGGAAAGCTCCAGTTATCAAATTCTACACAAATATCGTAAGTTTTTTTCTATTTTTTTTCTATTCAAGTTAGGTTTACAGACACTTACAGACACTCGCATACACAGCACGGCACCACTAGCTGACGAGGACAATTAATGTATATTGTCAGACTAGTGGCGCAAACAACATATAACATATAGTGGGAGTGGCCCCGCGAGGACAGTAGGTTCCTCCACGTGGAAACTTTACCAAACGTCTCATCCGTAAATTTCTATACAAGATATAAATTTTTCTCCAGCCGGGAATTCAACCAGGATCCCTCACGTCAAAGGTGAGAGCGTTAACCACTACCCTACGTAAGTTCATATGACCTTACAGTTAAAGCTGGTTTTTGATGGTTAAAACTGTCGCACAACAATCGACGTGGAGCAGTCGTACAACATAATCACCACATGATTTGGGTTGCACGATCATTAACATGTTGTGCGATACGCGTTTCCATTAAATAGCACAGCAGTTGTGCGGCTGTTGCACGACAGTTTTACAACCATTGGAGACCAGTCTTTGGTATTTGAGTCGCAGTAACTACTTCCAATAGACTCTCGAAATTTAAAAAAAAAAAAAAAAAGCTCTTTTTATGAGAAAGCACAAACATTATCATGTATTTCTTGAAAATTTCAAATATCTACGATAAGTAGAAAGGTAGCTTTGGCTATTGTATACACTCGATCAAAGCTCTCTAAAGAATTCGTAATCACCCTAAGCCCCTTTCGTGCACACAACCTGTTCCGTAGAGCGTGCCAAGAATAAGAACGAGTTTAGGTATTGACAGGTAATTCGGTAGAATCAGATCTGTCATTGTATTTTCATGAAAAACAAATGAAAAAGGAAGTACTACTTGATTGTTCGATTCCACGACATCCAACAACAACAACAACAACAACAACAATCCCAATTTGTATCATTCTAAAGAAAACGAAGCAGCCCCTTGCTGCCATGTTGAAGGGTCACTGTTAGTTCAGTACCAAAGTACTAATGATCCGCGGTCTTAACTCATCAGTCAATCTGAAAAAATTAAACTGACAAAATTAAAGTTTTTGACCCTTCGTATACATAGGTGTTGTCTCACTACACTACTTGAGAAGTCATTTTGATTATTTTGGCGCTTTATTGAAAATACTACGGCGGATTTCTATTTGACGATATATTTTGCTTGAAGAGAATTTGTTCACTATTTGAACACTATTGAGGGGTTTGGAAACCAGGTCAAAACAATCATTTGTTACAGGATGATCTCCGAAACCATCGTTTTGTAAATTTTTCATCTCGAACAAAGCATTTTTTCTTGCTCTGTAATGACTACATGTTTCTTACTTTAGATGGCTTATTTTGTTTCTTACTTGAGATAGTTTATTTTGTTTACTTTATAGATAGCTTATTTTGTTTTCTTGGGGTTATTTGCTTACGTTGCTATTTTGAAGAAGGAGAACCAATTTCCAGGTATTGCTGAGTGGATTTTAATTGCTTTTATCGCTTCACTTGCAGTAGAAGAAGTTAGACAGGTATGTCTTGTTTTCTTTCGTTTTTTCACTCTATGCTTTTCCTAGGTGGTTAATTCTTAGAAATATAATGTAAAACATATTTGCTAATAGCTAATAAGACCCCCAGGTTCCTCATAAAGTTATAAGGGTTTTCAATGGGAAGTTTAATACAAGCAGGAGGTATGCTTAGCATTAAAGTGTTAAGTTACACGAGGTTATACAGTAAATCTTTTTAGGAACATATTCCAGTCACTTAATAACCAAGATCAGATATATTGTGTGCCACTTGTTTTACAGTTAAAAACACCAATATTTATTTCGTATCTGTTAGGGTACGAATGCTCTCGTCGCATCAGTAGGGCGTTTATTGGCCAGATACATAATAATGATGCAATGCCGTTGTTATAGATATTTCAAAGTGACGCACCATCAATTTGGGTGAAGCTTCAAGACTGGGCAGAGAGCAAATGGAACATACTAGACGCGGTTGCTATCACTTTATTTTTTGTTGCCTTGGGATTACGACTGAATACTGATACGAAATCTTACGGTCATCTATTATATGCTCTTGACGTTGGTCTGTGGATTCTGCGGCTTCTAGATGTGTTCTTTGCTCACAGAATTTTAGGTCCTTATGTTGTTATGATTGGAAGAATGGTATGTATATAATCTCCATGCTGAACGATGCATGAAATTGGCACATTTCCCACGCGGAATAAGATGCAATTTTGAAACGATTTTGAAACGATTTTGATAGGATGTTTATATTGTGTCACATTGTGATGGCGCATATAAGAGGTTACCATTTTGAATATTTATTCTGTTTCTACCACATTAAAACCGACAAGCAGATTTGAATTCCTCATCGAAAAATAAGTCAAAGTCTTGTTATTTTTTAAGAATTCAAAACGACATGAAATTATTTCCATTACTGACATGCTTTTAATACTTTGCTGGCTGGCTTATTTTTCGACGAAGAATTCAAATCTGATGTTGGTTTTCATGTTGCTGAAACGAAATATTCAAAAGGATAGCTTCTTATGCGCGGTTGGTGTATTCGAGTGTGTTGTATTAGAAGAAAACCAATTGTTTCTAAACCTTGAGTTTGCGGGGTTCTTACATTCACCGCAAATAGAACATTTGGCGATCCTTCAAACTCTGTGCAGTGATGAACTCTGGGCGATTCTCCAACAGCACTAAATTTCCAAGCCTTCTTCAACTCTTCAATACTTGCTGTCTTCGGAAATGAATCAAATCTCTACTCATTTCTTTGCTGTTTTGTGTTTAACAGGGGGTTAATCTTTGGAAAAAAGCGAACATAAAGTTGGTAAAAGGTGATAAATAACCCCCTTGATTTTCATAAAATTATAAAGGTTTCTAATAGGCCTTTACAATAAGCAGGGGGTATACTCAGTCATTAAATAATTAATCTAATTGTTCATGTATTGTAAATTTAATTTGCTATTTATATTATTACTAATCTTTACGCATGCGTATTAGTTTATAGATATGATGTATTTCATGGTGATACTGTTTGTCTTCATGTTGGCGTATGGGGTTTCGAGCACCGCGATCCTGCAGCCACAGAGCACCGTATATAAGGTGTTAATAGATATTTTATTTCACCCTTACTTCAATATTTATGGAGAATTATTCATTGATCGTGATGCTGCTAACAGTAAGTTATTTAATTTTATTTCTCGCCCTTCCTTTTTCTCTATGCTGTTGTATCTCTGATTTAACCACATAGTTCCCGGTGGTGTCCCCCGGAAATTATTTAAATCTATATTCGTTTGTTTGCTGTTTCACTTTTTCCAGGGGTGTTACTAATTGGAAATAAAACGAAAATTAAAGTAGGTAATAGTTGATAAGTCTTCCAGTTCTTTCATAATATTAAAATGTTTACTATCAGGAAATTTAAAATAGGTAGGAGGTGTATCCAGGCATTATAGGATTAATCAAATCTAAGATGTGTGTGTGCAGCTGGTAAGTAAAATGATTGAACCTGTGTTTTCTTCTTCTTTAGATGCAACTACTCGGTTTGGAACTCCAGTAATCAATGAATATGCGGAACCGATAGCGTGGATTCTTCTTGCATTTTATCTGTTGATCGCTAATGTTCTACTTTTAAACTTGTTGATCGCCATTTTCAAGTAAGAACATTTTATACCTTATATATATTCATTAAATAAGGACTGTATATGGACGAGTCTTGTTTTAAAGGTAATAATTAATCCTGTGGTTCCCACCAAGTTTCAAACAAGCACATTCATTACGGTATTTCGTAAATCACTAGAAAGTCTCCGTGCAAAAAATCTTTTTACCTAGTGTTAAATAACTCCTCAATCATAATTCAATTTGATAATAAAATTATTACTACAGTGAAATCTCTCTGAAGCCGACAATTACGGGACCAAAAATTTTGTCCGCTTTAGAGAGGTGTCCGCCTTAGAGAACTTGCGCGAATTTTTTATATTACTTCAACAAGGAGTGCTTAAGTTTAGTGTACCATTACTCAGGGTCCACGCAACCAGGGGCCATAGCTCTCCACTGTTTTGCCAATAATCTTAAATATATTGACTGCGCCTGGAAAATAGGTATCAGAAAAAAAGTAAAAAAAAAGTGTCTGCTTTAGAGAGTGTCCGCTTTATAGGGCTATCCTTAAGAAATCGTTCAGGACAGAAAATGTCTGCTTTAAGCCTGTTCTCCACGTGACGAATTTTGTCGATCGAAAATTTTCGAAAAAATCTGATTGGCTGCTGAAATCTTTGTTTACATTTTTATTACGAATATTTTCGGTTCGATCGAACAAAAAAGCAGTTGAAAGAAGTTCAACTTTTTTGCGGAAATATTTGGCGTCAACCAATCAGAGTTGTTTGATATTTATAACAACCAATCAGATTGCGGTGTTAAAAAACGTGCTTGGTGATATCCGGAAACAGCGAAAGAAATATTCATGGTCGTAAAGCCTCAATTCATTTACAAGTAGATAGTATTCACCCTTACTTTCTCTCTCCCTGTATACTGGACGCACCCAGAATCTTCTTATCGAAGTTTTTTTCTTTCTGTATCGATGTAATAAAAGTTTCAACAATAACATCTTCCGTAATTTAAACTGAAATTATTGGCGCTTTTTTTAATCGAACGAACGTGGATATTGAAAATATTTATCGATCGAATTTTGTCGATCGAAAAAAAGCGCTTCGATCGACAAAATTCGTCACGTGGAGAACAGGATTTAGGGAGGTTTCGCTGTACTACTACGAATACAATTATTCTTTCAAACGTAATTAATTTTATACCACAAACTAAACGGTTTGAGGAACCACATCATGTAAACCAAAAAATAACAATAGCGTTCATTAAAACAAATTTGCTCTTTAAAGGAACTTTTCTCTGGCGATATCATGTACGTGCCTTGCAGGGACAATTTCCTATATTTCTTTTTAGCCTTGCATTGTTCTGTTATTTGTACATTATGTCCATGTTTTCTCTAATCATCATTTTTGAATAGAAAAGAACAATAATAAAGTTATAATACTGCCATCTGTTACCAAAGTCAAATCCATTTTTATTACAATATGTTTTTTGGGCAGTACGTTTTGGTGTACCTATGATTGCTGTCCTTTACCAGACTGCTATCATGTAAACCTGGTCAGTACCTCCTTCATCTTCGTGGTGAAAACCGTCGCATCAACTTCAACTCTAGAGCATTACCGTCTTTTGACATACGGACAAATTACACAACTGGATGCCAAATATCCTGGAGTCGTGGTTGTAGTCGCTCGCGAATATTAATTTATACTGCTCATTTCACCATATTTCTCTCAGTGCATAAACAAATAAAGCATTTACTACTGACCCTTATATAGGTGCTCATGATAAAGCTTTTAAGCTTTCTCGAGATCATAGCCAATGTTTTATGAGATTTAATATATATTTTTAACGGTTATTTAATGTACACATTTTAACATAGGATATAATGTATATATACAGTTTTTATTTTACGGCAAACTATACATACGTTCTCTCGTGCTACGCGCTCGCCACCGGCCTATTTAAGAACGACTTCTTCTAGTCTATACATATATAGGTCCTTTGTTTATATTGATTATTGCAAATTTTGTCAAGATTTATTTATATATTTTAGCAATACATTTACTGAAGTACAAGATAATTCCGATAAAATATGGAAATTCCAGAGGTACTACTTAGTCATGGAGTATGCTAGTCGTCCTGTTCTCGTGCCACCCTTTATCCTTCTCGTGCACGTGTATATGATCCTCACGTGGATGTTTCAGAAATGTTTTTATTGCAGAGAGTTGTATTCGGAGTTTTCTGGAGGAACTCATTTGAGTGAGTTTGTTATTCTAGTTAATCCTATAATGCTGAGATACACCCGCTGACTATTTTACATTTCCTAATAGTAACCCTTATAATTTTATGAAAGATCAGGGGGACTTATCAATCTATATCGACTTTAATATTCCTTTTATTTCCAATTAGCAACACCCTGGAAAAAGCAAAACAACAAAGAAATGAACATAGATTTGAATAATTTTCGGGGACCTCAGGCACTGTAGTGTTAACACAAATGTTTGTATCTAGAATTGCTGATTGTAGCTTGTACAGAAAGTCTACCCGTTAGATATGCGGTGTTTCTGTTCGGTAACATTTTTCACATCGGATCTAATTAGGTGTCATCATCGAATAAATGTCTTTCCTTTGTTATTTGGTTTTAATAACCGTATGGCACTAGCCTGAAACGGATCTTAAAACTCCTTTTCATCATCATCTCCAGTTACGGAAGAAAATTACCAACATTTAATACCGTATGACGTTCAAACAATTATCAATATACCTATAGAGGTTGGGGTTAAATGGTGTGATAAGTTATTAAAGCATTGTTACCAACATTTATTTATTATAGAACCAGCTGTTAGGTAAATTTCCTGCTTGATTAATCAACAATTTTTTCTTTAACCCTTTAACGCTTAGTGGCCCGGAAAGGAATCAAGTCATTTCTTTGCTATTTTTCTTTTTCAGGGGGTTATATAATATAATGTAAAATAAATTTAGTAAAAGCTGGCGAGATCCCCGGTTCCTCATAAAATTACAAAGGTTTGCAATGGGAAGTTTAATTTAACCAGGGAGTAAACCTATGCATTTAAGGGAAAATGAACGTCCTTTAGTAACCTTAGTAACCTTCTGGGTGAGACAGACAATTTATTTTTCATGGCTTCTAAATTTTATAAAGATTAACCACACATTGGATTGTATAAAAAAGAACTTATTCTCGTCTTTAGCATATCACTCCCCCTGTAAGGTATATAATGAAATGACAAACATTATATAAATTTTCGGTCAGTATTTCTCATGTGTTTTTTTCTTAGATATTACATCTTATACATGTCTTGAACTTGAAATTTTTTTATCACAAGCAAACATTGTCTTGAAACACGAAACAACTTTATCGTAGGCTTATAACACTGTCTTGAAACATGAAACAACTATATCAAAAGCTTATATACACTGCTTTGAAACATGAAACAATTTTACCACAGGCTTATAAACTCTGTCTTGAAACACGAAACAACTTTATCGCAGGCTTATAAACACTGTTTTGAAACATAAAACAACTTTATCACAAGCTTATAAACACTGTCTCAAAACACGGCTTGAAATACGAAACAACTATGTATAGATCGACAGCAATAAATTTAAATTTAAATAATCATATATGGTTAATGTATTACCATATAAGGTTTGTTGTGGTCGATTTCAATTTCCCTTTAGAAATTTTGAACTGTATTTCAACGTGCACGTGCATATTTTAACAAGAATTCGATCACGTGTTGCATGTTTCAATATTTATTAGCTTTTTCTGTTTTTACGTAGAATCTCAAGTAACAGAAGACGAGAGAGAAGACCTTATAGAATTTGAAACAGAATGTATGGCGAATTACTTACGAACAAGAACACCGCTAACAAGCGCATCGCAACAAGAAATGACAACGGATATTTGCGATCAGTAAGTAATATTCTTTGAATACGTGTTTTAAACTCAGACGATGCTGCGTCCGAAAAGTTTCATCATAATTTCTTAATCCAAGGGGCAAAGAAAAAGTACGAAGGACCAGGGAATCTGAGAAACCTTAGGTTCTACTTTAAAACTTAATACGGGGTTGGATCTGAACGGATCTGTAAAATAGGGTGACGTAAATTATTTTAGAAAGTCTTCTCAGCGTCTATGGATTTGGGGTATTTTAAAAGTTTCGTGAGTCGTAATTAAGCGCTCAGTCAAATTTTAGCAAGTGGGCTTGATCCTATCTAGCCTACTGCTGCATCCAAATCCTGAGCATGTACATTATATTTACCGTTAATTTAAACATACAGTGGAATTTCAGCGGGCAAATCATGGTCAAACAACATTCTGACAACGTGTAAGAAATGTTATAGACGTTTTTGTAACGTTGTTGTACTGTCGTGTGACCAAGATGTGCCCACTGGGAGGTCTCATGCATTACGTGCAGTCATAGTATTCAATTTTCTATTTGGGAATTAATCCTTTGTGCCTGGAGGAAAGAAATGTTTTTATTTAGAATGTTGTATATTGCCTAAAAAGGCCATTAATATTATACAATTTTTTAAATAGCTGCTTTCTACTATGAAAAGAGGACTCGCATTTTCACCTTTGAAATTTCGCCTTAGTTGCGTGCCTGCTGCGACTTCCCTGGAAACGTTACTTTATATACGTTTATATATATATTTATACGTATCCAAGTAAATTATTTGCAACTTTATTGCAGGGTTGACAGCATAGCTTCAAAGATGAAAAGTATAGAAGACTTGCTGATGAAAATCGAGCAAGAACAAAGCAAATTATCGGAAAGACTTGATACAGCATAAATGACGAGGATTATCTTCACTTCTCACTTTTCTTGTGTTTATATTTAATTTAAATTGATAGTCTTGAAAAATCGTTATCGTTACATAATTGAATTGGAATACTTTTATTTAGAAATATCATGAAGAAATAAGAGAGAAATACGATATAATTTCCGAAGTACCATCGATTTCTAGTCAAAACACGGAATATACAATTGTCACACATTATTTTTAATCAAAATTCTCCGCTAACATCTCTAGTGCAGTTCAAATGAGAAAATTATCAATAGGTGAAAGAAATGACCGAAATTTGATATTAATCCTCTTTGTGAAAAATGTACTATTTAGTTTTTGAGATGAGATTTTGAAGAACATATTTTTATTAATATTTGTAGTAATAAGCAATAACAAACGAGCAAGCAACAACACCAGCAACAAAACACATTGACAATGGCCAAGGGGAAGTTTTTGCCACTTTGTTCGTCCTGTTTCAGGAAGCATTAGATTTTTCCATCAGGAGAAATATATGCTAAAAGCGCTGTGCATTGAATTTGTTCTTGTTGCTTGTTAATACAAAGTTCAAAGTTCTTCATTTTCGCCAAGATTAAGAAGCAGCCACCAACGCTGTTCTAAGAAAATAGGTTTTCTTAACTTTTAGAAAGTATATTTTTGGGGCAAATTCAGAAAATAGTTTAAGCTTCCTTAGAACACATCTATTTAACAGGAAGTAGGACTGTTTCTCTTAGAACAGCCAGCCATTCAACCAGGAAATATATTTTTTTTATAGACGACTTAATTTAGCAAATTTAGATCTCTTTTAGAGCAGATAAACTCGGCAGGACATGACAAAAAGCTAGTGTTATAACAGTTAACATTACCAAGAAAGAGATACTTTCTCTTAGAATACTTATATTTGCCAGGAAATCAGAAAAATGCCTTTTTTAGAACAGCCCAATTTGCCAGGACCTAGAAAGTGTGATTTTAGAACAGCTTAATTTATCAGGAGAGGAAAACATAGTCTTAAGAACAACTCCTTTGTCAGGAAGACCACATTTGCGAGTACAGACACATTTCTAGTTCATCCTTATACACACAATGTATATAATTTTTATAATGGCGAAAATACATGAACATGAATCTGAGAAACTTATTTTTAACAACAAAATGTTTATGAAAAAGCAGTGGGTATGACCCCAGGTCTTTCAATCTTATCAGCTTTATCGACTTATTCCTCCTTATTCACTGTTTCCCTGTTGACCCTGATGTTTCTAATGTTATTCTTAATTTTTCAAATACTACATAAATTAATAAACACAGTGTAGTCATAAGGTAGATCGGATGCAAACTCGCAGCCGGCGCTATGTTTTCTTTTTGACACGAGTCCGACAGAAGAAATAGCTCTGGTATTGTGTAGTCATGTGATCAAAACTATGCCAGATATAGCGGCTTATTTTCGCACTTAGCCCTTTCACTTTGATGAGTATAAGAACTTCATAACTTCTCCAGAGTTGACTTAGCAATCGGCGCGTACTATTTTCTTTCTTGACGACTGGTGGATTAACAAACACGAAGAAAGTCGCAAGTGAAAATAAAAATAAATTTATTAATATTTTGAATCGCTTATGAATAACTTTGAGGTGATTGTTAAGGAGAGTCTTGGCTAAAAAAAATTATTATCATATACTATTTTATGGACATATTTATGTTCAATTGCTACATACGATTAGTGAAAAGGTGAAAATAGCAAGAAAGTGATAAAAAAAAAATTGCCCCAAGCAATGTATTTTATGCGTAAAATATATCTGCGGAATAGCAAAGGCTCGAAACGTGAAACCTGGTGTGTTTCTTTTAGATTGATACATTAAATGTTATGAACCTAAAAAATCTTATGTAACATTTTATTGTTCTAAGTGAAGATACAGAGCGTGTCTATTTTTAGACCCATATCCCATATTTATATTATACAATTGCCGCTGACCTTATTGTACAGATTTTTGGTTCAGAACATCCATACGAAGAAGAAGAGATAGCATGCAAAGTTTCATGTCATAACGTTTTAGAATTCATTATTTTGTTGCGAAAACGCTTTTAAAGTTTGAAAAACTAGAATTTTGCAATATTTAACATAAAAGTTTTCTTAAAAGCACATTTTCTCATCCATTTTAATCCCAATTCATTGTTTTTGACATGAAAGTCCCACCCATTTTTAGACTTCTTAACGTCCTATTTCTCTGCATTCTGAAGCCAACGTATAGCACCCCTACCTTTTTTTGCGAGGATGCAAGGGAAACAGGGTTAGTTCAGTACCAAAGTACCACGGATCTAAAATCAATACCGAAAAGTTTAACCAAGAAATTATTGCATATAAAAAGGCTTTCTCTGTATTTGTCGCGCTGTAATTAATCTAACCCATTTTTATTATTTGGACTGCTAATCGGCCGGCACTGTAGCCTAGATGAAAGATTCCGAGTAAAAGTAACTGGCATATTACTACCTTAAACGTCACTAAAATGGGCTACAACTTGTTGTTAAGGGCTTTGTTAAGAATAAGGAAAATGATCGCTTAACAAATTTCCCGCTTTTAAAGGTATTTTACGGTTTTTTATACAAACGTCTCGGTGTCTAAGTACAATAATTAAAGTACTAGAAACCGTTATTACATAAAAATCGTAAAAAAGATCATTTTTTACCCTTGAGTCACCTTAATTAAACGAAATATTACACGTTTTATTACAAGAACACAATGTTTCTGTGGTGCTGCTGACGGAAAGATTCAAGTCGTATACGATACTTCTACTTGTAAGAAAATAAAATAGTCAGAACTGTGTCTGGTTTGTAGTGTTCTACCATGTTAGTGGTGTTAGGGGTGGGATATACGTATTCCGAAAGATTTTCCGCTCAATCAATATTCAAAACCCTTATGGAAGTTCTTGTTCTCTAGGGTGGATTATATAGGGATTGACGATTGAAAAATAATCCTCCTGTTCACCAAAAAATGTTGTTGTGTGCAGTGAATGAAGCACATTGTGTACATATGTGACATGAAGAATTTATAATACGTTTTTTACACCTGAGAAGACAAAGAGCGCAATGTTCTATAATTTTTATCTAACATTATTTCAAGGCCAAGCTCTATTCACATATATTGCACTAACAAAATTTTATAAGTAAGTAATAAAGTTATAATTAAAGAGAGCTATTTTAAATTAATGACAGACATTCTGGATCCGTAAAGATGTTTTCAACTACAAAAGTCCTTTCTTGATGTTTCAGATTATATTCTTGATCAGCAGTTGATCATCACAGTTTGCTAAAAAAACGCTGCTTCTTTTGTGGCACTTTGAATCATAACTTTCGGACCGGAAACAGCTTTCATGAACAAATCTGATCTGTTCCGCTATTTTTCCTTTTTGATATGAGGAAGTGAGAGAAATAGCTCTGGTATTGTCTAGTCATGTGATCAAAACTATGCCAGATATAATGGAAATAGGGTCAGTCTGTGTTAGGATTCCTAATTGTTCTGCTCTACATGAATTATTTAAAAGCGGAAATAAATATACTGTCCACACCAATGCGTCTAACCCGTCTAATCTCTTACTATGATGTGAAATTGTGACAGAGAATCACCATGAAACATCCCTATCTTAATAACAACTATGCCCTTATCCCCACAAGATGCCGATTATATTATCCAATGTTGCATACTGAGGAAAAGAAACTGATTTACATTTACCTGCAATTCCAAATAGACCTAAACAATCTCCAATGCATGAATGTGGAGCCATATATCATATGCTATATTATATCCTACCATGCCATTGTTAAGTTCTTCCTCCTGAATCTCGCTCTTATTCTCTCAATAAACAATAGATCTTCGGTTTCTCTTGCTTCCTTTCTACATCAATTTCCTTATTCTGACAACAACTTCCGCTCCTCTAAAACTCAAACATACGTTCTCAAACAATACCAGTTAAAACTTCCACTTATGTTCTTTGACTTCTTGACTATAATGTTTGTGACAAATCCTTAACTTTCTAGATGAACACTTTATAATGATATAATCTCTTCTGCTCTCTCACCATCCATACTTGTTGATGGGGTTTACTCCCCCCATATCACTTCTTTTTGTCACATGGTTGACCAATGGAACCTCTTGTTCTGTATTTTGTTGCAGTGGTGTATCTGCTGCTAATATTATGGTGGTGTTTTACCCTGCATATTGGTTTCCATGGAACCTTCTCTTCCTCTTATATTGCGATTTGACATTTTGTTTTACTTTATTTTGTTTTGAGATATCTATATAAACACTACGTGCTATCAAAACTGTCATGGGATTTTCTGTATATATAGAGATTCTTTTTTTTTGTTATGTTACGTTCTTGTGTAGTTGTGCAGTATCCTCAACTCCTTTATATATGAGACACATAAGGTTTTAGTTTCCGGAAGAGTTCATTCGTACTTCTACCATGTTGAATCTGTTATTTGTTTTCTTTTTCTTCTTTTAAACTTTCAGCTGAGAGTTCTTCACAACCATGCAAATTACATAATACTGCACCACAGGAGCACAGGAGAATATTACATCACAGCCGTCACTTTTGTCGCACACTAACATATAAACATGACATATATTTCTTGCGAAGAGTTCATCCTCCGCCCTGTAACGTGAAGGGTGCCGAACCCGTAACCTTTGGATTGCAAGTTTAATTCGCTCATCACAATGTTGACTTCAGCTCCTACATCCTTATTATACTGTTTATAATGCCAATCCTCTTGCTTGTAGTTTATATATGATCTTGTAATTTTACTTTTTGATTGTTCCTCCATTCCTATAATATTTGTATGTTAATGATGGTTACATCTTTTTAGCTTCCACACTCCCTTTGATTTCTTGTGCATCTTGATTTCGATAAAGCTGATTCCGGACAGTATTTTATCGCTCTTAGCAATAATCTACCGTTGAACAAACGGTGGTCCATTTCCTTACCAACAGGATTTACAATATGTGCGCTTATGGAGTGTCATTCTAAAACTCTTTAGACAAAACTACTATCCATTGGGAACATCATGGCCACACGGCGTTGAAACAACGTTACATCAACGTCTGTATCGCTTATTCTATGTTGAAAGACCTTGTTTGACCATAATGTGCCCACTGGGACAAGAAAAGGAGTATTGGATGGAATGAAATGTTTGATTTCCATGTTGCCCATCAAAAACTGTCCACTATCAACCGTGTTCTTGAAAAAATTGTTCAGCCATGTGGAGTAACCCTTTTGTAATGAGACCCAAAATTCTCAATTCTTTGATTTGATGGCGAAGTGCCGTATCTATGAGCGTTTACGTCGTTTTAAAGAGCACAATGGATTCCCGCTGTAATGTTGTTTTCTGTGCCACATTCACTTTGTAATAAAGTTGGACATAACTTTAATGTGTTCACAGACTCAATGTAGAAAGAAGCTGGGATCAGAGAGTTGTTATTGCTTCTAGAAACCTTTAGCCAAATAATCTTCCTAGAAAACGCATCAACACATCCATGAATGGGAAAACCATAAGGTTTTAATTTATCGTAGCCGTCCATATGTCAACTAGCGTTAGGTACTTTGGATACAAAGGTTTCTTCTTTGTTTTCTTCCTTTACGCAGTTTACAGCCCTCTGAATCAACTTCTCTTAAAATCCGCATAACATTATCTCTGGAGATTACGACTGTCTAAGAGTATTGTGTTACAGACGTTGATGTAACGTTGTCTCAACGTCCTGTGACCATGATGTGCCCACTAGCTAGTAGCTTTGTCTAAAGAGTTTTAGAGTGACACTCTATAAGCGCACATATTGTGCATGCTGTTGGGAAGGAAAAGCGCCACCGTTTGCTTCAACGGGAGATTATTGCTAAGAGCGATAAAATACTGTCCGCAATCAGCTTCATCGAAATCAAAATGAATAAGAAATCAAAGAGAGTGTGGAAGTTAAAAAGATGTAACCAACATAAAAATATAAATATATAGGAATTAACGAACAATCAAAAAGTAAAATTACAAGATCATATATAAACTACAAGCAAGAGGATTGGTATTATAAACAGTATAATAAGGATGTAGGAGCTGACGTCAAAAAATAAAAATAGAATAAAAATCAAAGTATATGAAGGAACAAAACTGGGATATCTACTGAATGACACTTTTGAAAGGAAACAATACTTGGAAAGCAGCATCTAGTCACCCGATAATAAAAATCATGATGATAAAATCCAACATTGTGATGAGCGAGTTGAACTTGCAATTAAAAGGTTACGAAATCGGCACCCTTCACGTTACAGGGCGGAGGATGAACTCTTCCCAATAAATATATGTCATGTTTATATGTTAATGTGCGCCAAAAGTGACGGCTTTGATTTAATATGCGAGTATGCAGTATTATGTAATGTGCATGGTTGTAAAGTTCTCTCAGCTGAAATCTTAAAAGAAGAAAAAGAAAACAAATAACAGATTCAACATGGCAGAAGTACGAATGAACTCTTTCCGAAACTAAAACCTTATGTGTCTCAAATATAAAGGGGTTGAGTTTACTGCACAACTCCACAAGAACATAACAATAAAAAGAATCTCTATATATACAGAAAATCTCATGACAGTTTTGACAGCACATAGTGTTTATATTGATATCTTAAAACAAAACAAAGTAAAACAAAACGTCAAATCACAATATAAGATAAAGAGAAGATTCCATGGAAACCAATATGTAGGGCAAAACACCACCACAATATCAGCAGCAGATACACCACCGCAACAAAATACAGAACAAGAGGTTCCATCTGTCAACAATGTGACAAAAAGAAGCGCTAAGGAGGAAGGAAACCCATCAACAAGTATGGATGCTGAGAGAACAGAAGATATTATATCATTATAAAGTGTTTCATCTAGAAAGTTAAGGATTTGTCGCAAACATTATAGTCCATAAGCCCATAAGTGGAAGTTGTAACTGGTATTGTTTGAGAAAGTATGTTTGAGTTTAGAGGAGCAGAGGTTGTTGTCAGAATAAGGAGATTGATGTAGAGAGGAAGCAAGGGGAACCGAAGATCTATTGTTTATTGAGAGAATAAGAGCGAGTTTCAGGAGGAAGAACTTAGCAATGGCATGGTAGATTATAAGATAGCATATGATATATGGTTCCACATTCTTGCATTGGAGATTGTTTAGGTCTATTTTGAATTGAAGGTAAATGTAAATCAGTTTCTTTTCGTCAGTATGCAACACTGGATAATATACTTGGCATCTTGTGGGGATACAGGCATAGTTGGTATTAAGAGAGGAATGTTTCATGGTGATTCTTTCTCACAATTTCACATCATAGTAAGAGTTAGACGGTTTAGACGCATTGGTGAAGATGGTATTTCTATTTCTGCTTTTAAATCATTTATGTAGAGCAGAAAATATAGGAATCCTAAGACAGACTGACCCAATTTCCACTATATCTGGCATAGTCTTTATCACATGACTAAACAATACCAGAGCTATTTCTCCCGCCGTCCTCATATCAAAAAGGAAAAATAGCGGAAAAGAACAGCTTTGTTCATGAAAGCTGTTTTCTATCCGAAAGTTATGATTCAAAGTGCCACAAAAGAAGTAGCGTTTTTTTAGCAAACTGTGATGGTCAACTGCTGATCAAGAATAAAATCTGAAACAGCAAGAAGGGAGTTTTGTAGTTGAAAATATCTTTATGAATCCAGACTGTCTGTCATCAAATGAAAATAGCTCTCTGACGCTTACAAGCAGAAATTTTAGTTATTTTTTAATCCTAATATAACTTGAATTATAACTTTATTACTTACTTATAAAATTATGTTAGTGCATTATATGTGAATATAGCTTGGACTTGAACTAATGTTAGATAAATATATAGAACATTGAAACACTCTTTAGTCACAGCAGGTGTAAAAAACATTTTCTAAATTCCTAACGTCACATATGTACACAATGTGCTTCATTCACTGCACACAACAACATTGTTTGGTGAACAGGTGGATTATCTTTGAATCGTCAATACCTATATAATCCACCCTACAGAACAAGACCTTCCATCAGGGTTTTGGATATTGATCGAGCGGAAAATCTTTCGGAATACGTCTATCCCATCACTAACACAACTAACGTGGTTGAACATTACAAAGCAGACATAGTTCTGACTATTTTCTTTTCTTACAAGTAGAAGTGTCATACATGGCTTTAATCTTTCCTTCAGCAGCACCACAGAAACATTGTGTTCTTGTAATAAAATGTGTAATATTTCGTTTAATTAAGGTGACTCAAGGGTAAAAAATGATCGTTTTTTCGTTTTTTGTTTAATAACCGTTTCTAGTACTTTAATTATCGTACTTAGACACCGAGGCCTTTTTGTATAAAATCACGTAAAATACCTTTAAAAGCGGGAAATTTTTAAAGCAATCTCTTTCTTTATTCTTAGCAAAGCCCTTAACAACACGTTGTAACCCATTTTAGTGACGTTTAAGGTAGTAATATGCCAGTTACTTTTACCCGGAATCTTTCACCTAGGCTACAGTGCCGGCCGATTAGCAGTCCAAATAATAAAATTGGCTTAGATTAATTACAGCACCCCAAATAAAGAGAAAGCCTTTTTATATGCAATAATTTATTGGTTAAACTTTTTCGGTATTGATTTAAGACTCATGGTATTTTGGTACTGAACTAATCCAGCTTCCCATGCACCCTCGCAAAAAAGGGGGAGTTGTACGCTTGCTCCATACTTGGAAGAAATAGGACGTTAAGATGTCTAAAAATGGGAGGGACTTTGATGTAAAAAACAATGAATTGGTATTCAAATGGATGAGAAAATGTGCTTTTTAAGAAAACTTTTAAATAAAATATTGCAAAATTTTAGCTTTTCAAACTTTAAAAGCATTTTCACAAACTAATGAATTCTGAACGTTTAACTACCATAAACCCAGGAATGGTAAAATGTTATGACATGAAACTTTGCATGCTATCTCTTCTTCTTCTTATGGATATTCTGAACTAAAAATCTGTACAATAAGGTCAGCGGCAATTGTATAATATTAATATGGGACTATAAAGCTACATAAGATTTTTTAGGTTCATAACATTTAATATATCAATCTGAAGGAAACACACCAAGTTTCACGTTTGAGTCTTTTGCTATTCCGCATATATATTTTACGCAAAAAATCCATTGCTTAGGGCGAATTTCTTTATCACTATCTTGCTAATTTCACCTTTTCACTAATCGTATGTAGCAATTGAACATAAATATTTCCATAAAAGAGTATATGTCAAGAATTCCTTTTTACCTAGAATTACCTTAACAACCTCTCAAAGTTACTTATAAACGATTCAAAATGTTAATACATTTCTTCTTCTTTTCATTTGCGACTTTCTACGTGTTTGTTAATCCACCAGTCGTCAAGAAAGAAAATATTACGCGCCAATTGCTAAGTCAACTCTGGAGAAAAGATAAAGTACTTATACTCATCAATGTGAAAGGGAAAAGTGCAAATATAAACCGTTATATCTGGCATAGTTTTGATCACACGACTAGACAATATCAGAGCTATTTCTCCCGCCGTCTTCATATCAAAAAGGAAGATTAGCGCTGGCTGCGAGGTTGTATCCGATTTAGCTTATGACTCCATGGTTTTTATTAATTTATGTAATATATGAAAAATTATGAATAACATTAGAAACATCAGTGTCAACAGGGAAACAATGAATAAGGGGGAATAAGTCGATAAAGCTGATAAGACTGAAAAACCTGGGGTCATACCCACTGCTTTTCATAAAATTGTTGTTGTTAAAAATACAAGTTGCTCAGATTCATGTTCATGTATTTTCGCCGTTATAAAAATTATATACATTGTGTGTATAAGGATGAACTAGAAATGTGTATGTACTCGCAAATGTGGTCTTCCTGACAAAGGGAGTTGTTCTTAAGACTAGGTTTTCCTCTCCGGAAAAAGTAAGCGGTTCTAAAACCACACTTTCTAGGTCCTGGCTAACTGAGCTGTTCTATGAAAGGCGTTTTTCTGATTTCCTGGCAAATATAGGTATTCTAAGAGAAAGTCTCTTTCTTGGTAATGTTAGCTGTTATAACACTCGATTTTTCTCATGTCCTGCTGAGTTTATCTGCTCTAAAAGAGATCTAAATTAGCAAAATTAAATGGTCTAAAAGAAAACGACATTTGCTGACAGAATGGCTGGCTGTTCTAAGGGAAACAGTCCTACTCACTGTTAAATAGATGTGTTCTAAGAGAAATAGTCCTACTTCCTTTTAAATACATGTGTTCTAAGGATGCTTAAACTTTTTTCTCGATTTGCCCCAAAAATATAATTCCTAAAAGTTAAGAAAACCTATTTGCTTAGAACAGCGTTGTTGGCTGCTTCTTAATCTTGGCGAAAATGAAGAACTTTGAACTTTGTATTAACAAGCAACAGAACCCAATTCAATGGACAGCGCTTTTAGCGAAGACTTCACCTGATGGAAAATTCCAATATTTCCTGAAACTGAAACAAAGTGGCAAAAACATTCCCTCGGTCATTGTCAATGTGTTTTGTTGTTGGTGTTGGTGTTTTCTCGTTTGTTAATTGTTTATTCCTACAAATATTTATAAAAATATGTAAAATATTTTCTTCAAAAGCTCATCTCAAAAACTAAATAGTACATTTTTCACAAAGAGGGTTAATATCAAACTTCGGTCATTTCTTTCACATATTGATAATATTCTCATATGAGCTGCACTAGAGATGTTAGCGGAGAATTTAGATCATATATAATTTGTGACAATTGTATATACCGGGTTTTGTCAAGAAATGTATGGTACTTTGGAAATTATCGTATTTTTCTCTTATTTCTTTATGATATTTCTAAGTAAAAGTATTCCACTTCAATTATGTAAAAATAAGGATTTTCAAGACTATCAATGTAAATTAAATATAAACACAAGAAAAGTAAGAAGTGAAGATAATCCTCGTCATTTATACTGTACCAAGTCTTTCCGATACTTTGCTTTGTTCTTGCGCGATTTTCACCAGCAATTCTTCTAAACTTTTCATCTTTGAAGCTATACCGTCAACCCTACAATAAAGTTGCAGAGAATTTACTTGGATATGTATGACTATATAAAGTAACGTTTTCAGGGAAGTTGTAACAAACAGGATGCTGTTTTGAATACAGTGGAACCTTCCTAATTCGAAATCCTCCCTAATTCGAAAACTTCCCTTAACGGATCAATTGTTTCAGTCCATCTGTTGTAAATACCTCTCTAATTCAAAATTGATTAAGTTTACTACAATTTTCTATTGATGAAACTATTTTTTGTCCATCCGGAGAAACTCATTTTCCTTTGATCGTAAGATAGAGGCTTTGATCGAGTATATACAATAATCAAAACAATCTTTCTACTTATCGTGGATACTTTAAATGTTCAACGAACACATGTTTTTAGATAGTGTTTGTATCATGTTTGTACCTTCTCATAAAAATAAGTTTAACTCTTTTTGAATTTCGGGAACGGTCTATTCTTAATGTAGCTAAGGTTATCCTTTTGATTCAATTATTTTTTGTGTATAAGGAAATACTGAATTTCCTTTCATCTCATTGTAATATGCCGCAATGGTCCTTAATGATATGTTGCGAAGAAAATGCAGGTTCAGATCAATTCTTTCGCAAAGAAAATTTTCATTGCTGAAATGTTACTCTTGCAGTAGAACAAATAGGAAATAGCAGCGTGCAAGTGTCATTTCGAAACCATCCCCTTGAGTAACTAAAAATATGTATATATTTATTCTCAGGTTTTAGAAAATTCTTGCCACATTTGATCAAAACCGCCCCAAATCGAAACCTTTAATTCGAACAATAATCCCAGTGGGCACATCTTGGTCACACGACATTGCAACAACGTTACAAAAACGTCTATAACATTTCTTACACGTTGTCAGAATGTTGTTTGACCATGATATGCCCACTGAAATGCCACTGTATGTTTAAATTAACGGTAAATATAATGTACATGCTCAGGGTTTGGATACAGTGGTAGGCTAGATAGGATCGAGCCAACTTGCTGAAATTTGACTGCGCGCTTAATTATGACTCACGAAACTTTTAAAACCCCCCAAATCCATAGATGAGAAGACTTTCTAAAATAATTTACGTCACCCTATTTTACGAGTATTTGTCAGATCCAACAGCTTATTAAGTTTTAAATTAGAACCTCGGATTTTCTCGAATTCGCTGGTCCTTCTTTGCCCATTGGATTAAGAAATTATGATCAAACTTTTCTGACGCAACTTTATCTGAGTTTAAAACACGTGTACAAAGAATATTACTTACTGATCGCAAATATCCGTTGTCATTTGTTCTTTGGATGCGGTTGTTAGCGATGTTCTTGTTCGTAAGTAACTCGCCATGCATTCTGTTTCAAATTCTATAAGGTCTTCTCTCTCGTCTTCTGTTACTTGAGATTCTACGTTAAACCAGAAGAAGCTTATAAAATATTGAAACAAGCCACACGTGATCGAATGCTTATTAAATTAGGCACGTGCACGTTGAAATATAGTTCAAAATTTCTGAAGGAAAATTGAAATCGATAACAACAACAAACACATCTCTTGTACATAACTTATATGGTAATACATTAACCTTATATGATTATTTAAATTTAAATGTATTGCTGTCGATCTACACATAGTTGTTTCGTGTTACAAGACGTGTTTTGAGACAGTGTATATAAGCTTGTGATATAGTTGTTTCATGTTTCAAGACAGTATAATGAGCCTGCGATATGGTTGTTTCATGTTTCAAGACAATGTTTAGAGGCCTAATCTAAAATTGTCTAAAATTTATACACCTGATATAAAGTTGTTTCATGTTTCAGGACAATTGTTTATAAGCTTGTGATAAAATTGACTCAAGTTCAAAAGAGGAAGATAATATCTAAGAAATCAACACATGAGAAACACTGACCAAGAATTTACATAATTACAGACTTTTTATTCTGTACCTTAAATGGGATGTAATATACCAATATGCTAAAGATGAGAGGAAGTTCTTTTTTGTACAATCTATTGTGCGGTTAATCTTTTTACTGTTCAAAATTTAGAAGTCAACAAAAGTCAATCGTCTGCCTCACCCGGAAGGTTACTAAAGGATGTTCATATACCCCTTAATACATAAACTTACCCCCTGGTTATATTAAACTTCCCATTGCAAACTTTGGAAATTTATGAGGAACCGGGAGTCTCACCAGCTTTTATTAAATTTATTTCACATTGTATTTCCAATAATTAGCCCCCTGAAAAAGCAACATAGCGAAGAAATGACATGATTCCTTTCTTGCTCACTAAGCGTTAAAGGGTTAAAGAAAACAATTGTTGATTAATCGAGCAGGAAATTTACATAATAGCTGGTTCTATCATAAATAAATGTTGGTGACAATGCTTTAATAACTGACCACACCATTTAACTTCAACCTTTATAGGTACATTGATAATTGTTTGAACGTCATAAGGTATTAATTGTTGGTAATTTTCTTCCGTAGCAGAAGATGATGATGAAAACGAGCTTTAAAGTCCGTTTCAGGCTAGCGTCATACGGATATTAATACCAAATAACACAAAGGAAAGACGTTTATTGGATGATGACATCTAATTAGATCGGATGTGAAAAATGTTACGGAACAGAAATACCGCATATCTAACTGGCAGACTTTCTGCACAAGCTACAATCAGCAATTCTAGGTACAAACATTTGTGTTAACACTGTAGTGCCTGAGGTCCCCGAAAATTATTCAAATCTATGTTCATTTCTTTGTTGTTTTGCTTTTTCCAGGGTGTTGCGAATTGGAAATAAAAGGAATATTAAAGTTGATATAGATTGATAAGTCCCCCTGATCTTTCATAAAATTATAAGGGTTACTATTAGGAAATTTAAAATAGTCAGGGGTGTATCTAAGCTTTATAGGTTTAACTAGAATAACAAACTCACTCAAATGAACTCCTCCAGAAAACTCGGAATACAAGTCTCTACAACAAAAGCATTTCTGAAGCATCCACGCGAGGATCATGTACACGTGCACGAGAAGGATGAAGGGTGGCACGAGAACAGGTCGACTAGCATATTCCATGACTAAGTAGTACCTCTGGAATTTCCATATTTTATCGCAATTACCATGTACTTCAGTAAATGTATTGCTAAAATATATAAATAAATCTTGACAAAATTTGCAATAATCAAGATAAGCAAAGGACCTATGTCTGTATAGACTAAAAGTCGTTCTTAAATAGGCCGTTGGCCAGCGCGTAGCGAACGTAAGTATAGTTTATATTTCCGTAAAATAAAAACTGTATATATACATTATATCCTATGTTATAATGTATGCATTATATAACCGTTAAAAATATATATTAAATCTCATAAAACATTGGCTATGATCTCGAGAAAGCTTAAAAGCTTTATCAGGAGCAGCTATATAAGGGTCAGTAGTAAATGCTTTATTTGTTTATGCACTGAGAGAAATATGGTGAAATGAGCAGTATAAATTAATATTCGCGAGCGACTACAACCACGACTCCAGGACATTTGGCATCTAGTTGTGTAATTTGTCCGTATGTCAAAAGACGGTAATGCTCTAGAATTGAAGTTGATGCGACGGTTTTCACCATGAAGATGTACTGACCAGGTTACATGATAGCAGTCTGGTAAAGGACAGCAATCATAGGTACACCAAAACGTACTGCCCCAAAAACATATTGTAATAAAAATGGATTTGACTTTGGTAACAGATGGCAGTATTATAAGTTTATTATTGTTCTTTTCTATTCAAAAATGATGATTAGAGAAAATATGGACATAATGTACAAATAACAGAACAATGCAAAGCTAAAAGGAAATATAGGAAATTGTGCCTGCAAGGCACGTACATGATATCGCCTGAGAAAAGTTCCTTTAAAGAGCAAGTTTGTTTTGATGAACGCTATTGTTATTTTTTGGTTTACATGATGTGGTATAAAATTAATTACGTTCGAAAGAATAATTGTAATCGAGGTAGTACAGTGAAACCTCCTTAAAGCGCACATTTTCTGTCCTGAACGATTTTTTTCTGATACCTATTTTCCAGTCGCAGTCAATAAATTTAAGATTATTGGCAAAACAGTGGAGAGCTGTGGCCCCTGGTTGCGTGGATCCTGAGTAATGGTACACTAAACTTAAGCACTCCTTGTTGAAGAATTATAAAAAATTCGCGCAAGTTCTCTAAGGCGGACACCTCTCTAAAGCGCACAAAATTTTGGTCCCGTAAGTGTCGGCTTCAGAGAGATTTCACTGTAGTAATAATTTTATTATCAAATAGAATTATGATTGAGGAGCTATTTAACACTAGGTAAAAATATTTTTTGCACGGAGACTTTATAGTGGTTTACGAAATACCGTAATGAATGTGCTTCTTTGGTCAAACCTTGGTCAAACTTGGAGGGAACCACAGGATTAAGTATTACCTTTAAAACAAGACTCGCCCATATACAGTCCTTATTTAATGAATATATATAAGGTATAAAACTTTCTTACTTGAAAATGGCGATCAACAAGTTTAAAAGTAGAACATTAGCGATCAACAGGTAAAATCCAAGAAGAACCCACACTATGGGTTCCGCATAGTCATTGATTACTGGAGTTCCAAATCGAGTAGTTGCATCTAAGAAGAAGAAAACACAGGTTCAATCATTTTACTTACCAGCTGCAAACACACATCTTAGATTTGATTAATCCTATAATGCCTGGATACACCACCTGCCTATTTTAAATTTCCTGATAGCAAACGTTTTAATATTATGAAAAATCAGGGAGACTTATCAACTTTTACCAATTTTAATTTTCCTTTTATTTCCAATTAGTAACACCCCTGGAAAAAGCAAAACAGCAAAAAAATGAATATAGATTTGAATAATTTCCGGGGGTACAAGGGACTGTAGGGTTAATAATCTGTTCTCAGGGCTCCTGACGGACTAATTATTAATTGGATCCAACCAACTGTCTCGCCATTCCCCTTTCTCGATGCCGTAGTATCTCTATTTTAACCTTATGGTGTCTTGTGTCCCCGGAAATTATTCAAATCTATATTCATTTCTTTGCTGCTTTACTTTTTCCAGGGCTGTTACTAATAGGAAATAAAAGTTACATTAAAGTTGGGGGTGGTTAAAACTTGATATGTCCCAACCCAGGAGTTGTGTCCAGATACTAATAGGGATCAATATCAAACAGGGATGGGAAGGAGTGAAGAGTTAGCTCAGTCTCTTGCTTGGATGTTGATACAAGCGCACACGAGGAAATAAATAAAACTAAATAACTTACTATTAGTAGGAACACGATCAATGAATAATTCCCCATAAATATTGAAGTAAGGTATAATTATAGTATCTGTTAACATCTTCCATCCAGTGCTCTGTGGCTGCAGGATCGCTTTGGTAGAAACCCCATACGCCAACAAGAAGACAAACAGTATCACCATGAAATACATCATATCTATAAACTAATACGCATGCGTAAAGATTAGTAATAATATAAATAGCAAATCAAATTTACAACACATGAACAATTAGATTAATTATTTAATGACTGAGTATACCCCCTGCTTATTGCAAAGGCCTATTAGAAACCTTTATAATTTTATGATAATCATGGGGGGGGGGGGGGATTCTGTTTCGTGAATATGTTCCTGCTCGAGAATATTATTGCAAACGTGCGTTGCTAATTAATAATAAGTTTTTTTATATTGATAATTGTGTATATCAAACAAACTTAATAGATGAAAATATTTATTCAACATGTTTATAATAACATTAACATTAACAAGTAGGCCCCATGACCGAAAACGTCCAAAACTCTTAAATTAAGCAAGTTGATAAGTGGATACACAGAAACTATAAACAAACAAACAAAAAAAGTAAAATGCTAATTAGTTTTGGCAAAGAAGAAAAGAAAAACCATGTTCATGAAACGAAAAACACACAGTCACTTCTAATTGGAAAAGACGTTGACATGTTTCTTGGTGTTGCTTGTTATTGTTGATTAATGAAATTGTACAGGTGTGTTCATTGTTTTGTATAAAGTGAACTTGTTTAAAATGTGCTGAATAACTTATTAATTACACAAATAATTACAGATCAATTGGATTTAATAAACAGTAAAGAAAATCAACGATATTTAATGCCATATTATTTATAAAATAAACAAAATTCACGCGAAAGAAAATATTCACGAAACGGAATGCAATGGGGTGTCTTCATCACCTTTTACCAACTTTATTTTGCTTTTTTTCCCAAAGATTAACAACCACTTGGAAAACACAAAACAGCATAGAAATGAGTAGTGATTTGATTGGTTTCCAAGGACACCAAGCACTAAAGAGTTAAAGAAGGTTTGGAACTTCTAGAATGTTGGAGAATCGCGGCTCAGAGTTCATTACTGCACAGAATTTGAAGGATCGCCAAATGTTCTATATACGGTGACTGTAAGAATCCTGCAAGCTCATGTTTAGAAACAATTACATTGGCTCTCTAATACATCAACACACTTGAATACACCAATCGCGCATAAGAAGCTATCATTTTGAATATTCTGTTTCAGCAACATGAAAACCAACATCTGATTTGAATTCCTCATAAAAAAATAAGCCAGCAAACAAAGTATCAAAAGCATATCAGCACTGGAAATAATTTTGTGGCGTTTTGAATTCTGAAAAAATAAGAAGACTTTGACCTAGATTTTGATGAGGAATTCAAATCTGCCTGTCGGTTTTAATGTGGCAGAAACAGAAAGTATTCACAATGGTAACCTGTTATGCCCGATCACAATGTAACACAATATAAATATCCTAACAAAATCGTTTCAAAATTACATCTTATTCCGCGTGGGAAATGTGCCAATGTCATGCATTGTTCAGCAGAATAGAGATTATATACATACCATTCTTCCAATCATAATAACATAAGGACCTAAAATTCTGTGAGCAAAGAACACAAATAGAAGCCGCAGAATCCACAGACCAACGTCAAGAGCATATAATATATGACCGATAGATTTCGTATCTGGATTCAGTCGTAATCCCAAGGCAACAAAAAATAAAGTGATAGCAACTGCGTCTAGTATATTCCATTTGCTATCTGCCCAGGCTCGAAGCTTCACAGAAATTGACGGTGCTTCACTTTGAAATACCTAAAACAACGGAATTGCATCATTATTATGTATTTGGCTAATAAACTCCCTACTAATGCGACGAGAGCGTTCGTACCCTAACAGATGCGAAATAAATATTGGTGTTGTTTTAACTATAAAACTAGTGGTACACAATATATCTTGTCTTGGTTCTTAAGTGACTGGAATATGTTCCTAAAAGGATTTACTGTATAACCTCATAAAACGTAACCCTTTAATTCTAAGCATACCTCCTAGTTATATTAAACATCCAATTGAAAACCTTTACAACTTTATGAGGAATCCGGGGGTCTTATTAGCTTTTACCAACTATATTTTTAATTACATTTCCATGATTTAACCATCTAGAAAACACATAGAGTGAAAAAGGAAACAAAGCAAGACTAACCTGTCTAATTTCTTCTACTGCAAGTGAAGTGACGAAAGCAATTAAAATCCACTCAGCAATACCTGGAAATTGGTTCTCCTTCTTTAAAATAGCAACGTAAGCAAATAAACCCAAGAAAACAAAATAAGCCATCTAAAGTAAACAAAATAAGCCATCTAAAGTAAACAAAATAAACCATCTCAAGTAAGAAACAAAATAAGCCATCTAAAGTAAGAAACATGTAGTCATGACAGAGCAAGAAAACAATGCTTTGTGCGAGATTTACAAGACGATGGTTTTGGAGATCATCCTGTAACAAATTATTGTTTTGACCTGGCCTCCATGCCCCTCAATAGTGTTCCAGCGTCCTACCTACTGTACTTCATTGTACCAACTATTTTATATATACTTAGTACAGTGAAGTACAGTAGGTAGGACACTGGAACACTATTGAGTGATCTGGGAATGAAGCTACATTCTTACGTATGCTTATTGTAGTCATGTTATTTTTGCATCAAAGAAGAGAAACGGAGAAAACGTATACAAACATCTCAAAACATTTTGATGTAATCAATTATTTTATTGGTTTTATACAACCGATCATATAAAGGCCACGAAGCGAATTTTTTCTCAGCGAATTAGTCCTGAGCATGCGCATAACGTTCTTCTTGCATTTCACTTCACTGGAAAGTTGCAATGGTTTCTACCTTTGCGCTTGAAGAAAAGAACCAACCACATTGTTTTAAAAACATGTAGTTTGTACTTCTTCTTGTTTAGAAACAATGCATGCGATTTTCAAACCTCCATTATTGCTCCATCAAAATTCTTTTCGCGTGAAGAAATTTTCGCTGCGAAGAAATTCTCTTCAAGCAAAAAATATCGCCTCGTAGAAATCCGCCGTAAGTTTTTCAATAAAGCTCCAAAATAATCAAATGACTTCTCAAGTAGTGAGACAACACCTATGTATATGAAGGATCAAATACTTTAATTTATTAAGTTTATTTTTTTCAGATTGACTGATGAGTTAAGATCGTGGATCGTTAGTACTTTGGTACTGAAATAACAGTGACCCTTCAGCATGGCAGCAAGGGGCTGCTTCGTCTTCTTTAGAATGATACAAATTGGGATTGTTGTTGTTGTTGTTGTTGCTGCTGCTGGACGTCGTGAAATGGAACAATGAATGAAAGAAATACTTCCTTTTTCTTTTGTTTTTCATGAAAACACATTGAGAGATGTGATTCTACCGAGTTACCTGTCAATACCTAAACTCGTTCTTATTCTTGGCACGCCCTGCTGAATAGGTCGCGAGCACGAAAGGGGCTTAAAACAACAAAAGTCTCAAAACAAATTATGAATGCTTGTAGCTAACGTATAATATCACTTATATTAAAACATTTTAGGTATATTAATTCTTTAATGGCTGGGTATACCCCCTGCTGATTGTAAAAGACATATTAGAAACCTTTATAATTTTATGATAAATGAGGGTCTTATCACCTTTTATCAGCTTTATTTTTCATTTCATTTTCATCATTCTAGGGGACACCGTCATCAGAGTTAAGGCTGTGATCAACCGTTTTGCATTTCAAATCAAGGGGGATTATTAGTCGTGTTGATGCAACCTAGTGTGATATGATGCAATCATGCATTGCGCATAATATTACGCGACTAGAGATGACAGCGCAGTTCGGGGGAAGGCATAGAAGCGGCGTGTTGTAAACATATGTTGTGGCAAGAAGTATAGAGATTTATTATGTACGTTTATTTATATAACAAGAACCCCGTTTCCCCGTTCGACATTATGGCACCGCTGATGGGATAGCACGTTATAGTTGTTCATAAAAGTTGTTGGTTGTCGTGGAAATATTTACAAGTTTACTTAATATTTTGACATTTCTTCATGAGAAGAATTTTAAACGAATATTTATTGAGCATCAGTAAACACGTGTAATGACTTTGTCCAGTAAAGTTTGTTGATATTCTCTTGATCCAATCATATTATAGTTGTTGATAACGTTGTTGGTTGTTGTGGAAACGTGTGCAAGTATATTTTATATTTTGACATTTCTTCACGAGAATAATGTTAAACGAAAATTTATTGAGCATCAGTAAACACGTGTAGTGACTTTGTCCAGACAAGTTTTTTGGCGTTCTTCTCATTGGTTGATTAATTAACGTCACGTGACTTTTCATTTGCTATCTGACAAATCACGATGCAAGTTTTGATAAACATTGTGTAATTATATTGGTAATTGTTCGAAACATCACCAACGAACGATGTCAGGAGCAGAAGAAGCTCTCAGGTCTCAGATCGATGTTACTCTGACAGAACGTAGTCTTGAAGCATCAAATGAGGTTACAGTGGATCTAGTAATTGATGTTCCGGAATAAGTGAAGACAAACAGGCGTCTGATGTTACGTTTACTGCAGAAGTTTGTGGATGGAGAAGACGCAAGTCGTCTTATAGGTATATAGCTGAGAAGGCCAGCGGATGGAGCCCAGAAGATGGGGTGGGAAGAAGAGAAGGAGGACCTAAAGGTAAACTAGATTTAAAAGCTGTGCTTGAGAGTGTCGGTTTTACTGGAGGTGCTTTTCAAAGAGATTTTAAAATAAGAGGCTTCATAGGTGAAGTAAGAGAAAAAGATTAGTTAAGTTACATCAGTCTCCGCAGGCAGATGGAAGAAAGGAAAGAGAAGGGATACTCTAACAGAGAAATAGTTAACGCTGTGATTAACTCAATTACCCCGGGCCTGTACCTGAGAAATGAGCTAGAGTGCATACCCAACTTAACGCTACAGAGGTTAACCAGATTTCTTCTGTCCCACTACGTTGAGGGAAATGCTACTGATTTATGCCAAGCACTCACGGCAATGAACCAGAACTCTCAGGAATCAGCAATGCAGTTCGTATATAGAGCAGCGAGTCTAAGACAAAAAGTAGTAATTGCATCAAAATCTCCAAATGCTGATGTAAAGTATGATGAACATTTAGTTCAAAGACTATTTATGAAGACAGTGGAGACAGGTCTTAATCAGATAATTGAGATGAAACAAAGGAACCAAAGTAGAATTAGCGTTAGGAACAGAGATAAAGCTGTTTGTAGGTTGTTGCGTGAATGGAAGAAGTTAAGATTGACTGATAGGGGTGTTTTGGTACGAGTAACGAAAAATGTAGAACAGGTGGTATTACCTAAGTCTCTTCATTGGATAGTTTACCATTTGGGTCCTGAAAGGGTCTATCATTTAGCAAAGAATAGAGTATACTGGCCCAGTATGGAAGCTGATATAAACGATTATATCAATACCAAGTGTGCATGTGTTGCACGGCGTAAACCGCATGTATTATCAAAAGCTCCTGTTGGTACTATCACATCAAACACTCCAATGGACATCATCGGCATTGATTTCCTACATCTCGACAAGTGCTGTGTGGGATATGAGTATGTCTTAGTAATTGCAGATCATTGCACGAGATATACTCAATCCTCTGCCAAAAAAACAAATCTGCGAAGACCGCTGCGGAAGAACTGTTTAATGATTTTGTTACCACAGTGGCAGTCCAAATAGACTTTTACACGATCAGGGTAAAGAGTTTGAGAACCGAATTTTTAAAGAATTGTCAAAATTGTTAGGTGTAAAGAAGTGACGAACTACACCTTACCATCCATCTTGTAATGGATTAACTCAGCGTATGAATTCGACCATTTGCCAGATGCTCCGAACGGTTGAAGAAGCATGGAAGAGTAAATGGCAAAATGAAATTAACAAAGTTGTTTATGCATATAATTATACACGGCATTCGATCACTGGCTATAGTCCATTCTATTTAATGTTTGGGAGAAAACCTCGTCTGCCAATAGATATTCTTTTGGCTGACAAATCAGAACATAATACAACATCTTTTCCAGAATATGTGCAAAAGTGGCAGGAAAACGTGCAAGAAACTTTCAATAATGCTGCAGCACAGACCTCTCACAGGCGAAGCAACGATCGACGAAAGAAGAACCTTCATGTTAAACTTGGTCCTCTTGAGATAGGAAGCATAGTTCTTGTGAGGAACCTGAAAGAACGAGGAGGAACCGGAAGATTGTGTAGCAAAAAGATAAATATGGTTTAGTGTATGCTGTAAGGGAAGAGAATCAAATGACTGGAGCAGTCAGAGTACTTCATGAAATAACCTTTTCCAATGCGATGAATTTCTTCACTACAACACACATCCAAATTTACCTGTACAAAAACGTCAAAAGTCAACAATACAAGAATTAAATCAGGAGAAAGATCACAGTGAAGAGAATAAATCAGGGTACAGGTCTAGGTGTAGGAATATATATGGAACAAAGTAAAAGAAACAGGCGAAATAAGAAAAGTGAATACGACAAAAGAACTGGAAGCACAGAGAAAGAGAAAAACGGTAATGTCATAGATAGGATAAGTGATGAAAGAACTGAAGAGAATTCAGACAAACGAAATGGCAAGTCCAAGAGATGGAGAGAAAGAATTAAGAATTATTAAGGAAGGAAAAATAAACATGATAGAGATAAATCTGGAAAGTACAACACGAAGACGATGATGAAGATAGGAATGAACTACAACATGAAGATGATGATGAAAATAGGAATGAAGTACAAAACGAAGACGATGGAGAACATAGAAATGACGGGCAACACGAGGAAGGATGGAGAGCATAGGATCGAAGTACAACACGAGGATGATGATCAAGTTAGGATCGAAACACAACACGAAGAAGATGATCAGCATGGATATGGAGTTCCAGGACCAACATTTGTTCCAGACGAATCAGTAATCATGAGAAGTGAACAGAGATTGGTTCAGAATGATTATCAGCATGGGTACGGAGTTACGAGAAATACATGCTTTTATATAATGTTTATACAATGTATGTGCTTTCTCATAAATACAAAGTTAATTTTAATTTTTTTGAATTTCGAGAATCTATTGGAAGTAGTTACTGCGATTCAAATACTAAAGGCTGGTTTCCAATGGTTATAAAACTTTTGTATAACAGCCGCGCAACTG
Organism: Bythotiara depressa; assembly: GCA_027564595.1. Taxonomy (NCBI): domain Eukaryota; kingdom Metazoa; phylum Cnidaria; class Hydrozoa; order Anthoathecata; family Bythotiaridae; genus Bythotiara; species Bythotiara depressa. Next base: position 1,852 of record JANTOQ010182034.1, on the reverse strand, counting down.
TTTTGCAATTTACTGAAAACAGATGTCGCACAACATGTTAATGTACATGTTGTGCTAGAAAGTTTTTTTATTCCATTACAGTTGTGCGATTATGCAGTAGTCGTACTGCACGTCGATTGTTGTCCAACAGTTTTATAATCATTAAAACCAGCTTTAACTGGAACGTTATATGAACTTACGATATTTGTGTAGAATTTGATAACTGGAGCTTTCCAGTACTCCAATACGTTTTGATAAAACGGGAGTTCTGCTTCTTTTCGCTGTTTTCTTTTGTCGATGGGAATTGCTGCATAGTCTGTCTTATCTTTGATTCTTTTAACCAAGTTAGTTTCCAAACCGATGTTACTCCTAAACGAGGGTCAACAATTGGTATCAAATTATTCTTGCCACTTTAATGCATCAGCTTCCATCCAGATTATATTAAACTTCCCATTGAAAAGCTTTTACCAAATTTATTTAGTTAACTTTACATTTTCAATTATTATTCTCCTGGAAAAAGCAAAAACGAACAGATATGACAAAAGATATGCTTTCCTTTCCGGGGACACAATATGCATTAAAGGGTTAAGGTTATGTGAGAAATGTATAATCAGGTAAAATGAATTATTTTGAACATGACGTTTGTATAATAAACTGTTTGTTCTATTATAACGTTATCTTGTCAGGTCACCGTCTTGAAGTGGGCATGTTTAAGTTTAAAAGAAGGCCATATTGGTTTTCAGTTTATGAAATAATGCGATCGAAATATGTGTAGAATTTATAGAGAAAGGGGTTACTTTTATGTAAATATATTAATTTTGTTGTTGTATGCACTCATTTCCAAAAATGGCTAGCTGGAATGCCGAATTGGGGATTTTGTTTTTATTTAAATTCAAATTACCATAATTGAAATACAAGTGAAAAAGTTTCCCTACATTCTGTTTTCACTTTCTGCAAGTCTTCAGAGTTTTGTTTCTTGTGAGACAATGATTGAGTGTCCAAAGAAGGCGTTATTAACTTAAGTTTGTTACACACGCCTACATACTTGGTTGGCAATATAATAAACGTCTAGAATATATTCGACTGGACCTTGATAACCACGTCATCATGACATCCATTTCAAGGTGATTGGAGATATGGAAAACAGAAAACTGCAGACTATTGTTCGAGACATACCAGACCATGATAAAACCTTTTCGAAAGCAACCAACAAAGGTGTTATAGGAAACCGATATTCTAGAAGTGTGAAGTCCTGGAAAATAGGCTGTTCTAGAGAAATGATGGATTTGGCTCTCCTGGTAAAATGAGCTGTTTTCCTTTCCTGGTAAACTAAGCTTTTCTTAGAACATATTGTTTTCACCTTTTTTCTGTCTATATTCGAAGAGTGATAAGGTACAACTGCATCGTGATTTCTCGTTGAAAGTTATATCATCAGAAAGCTCATGTTCTCAACTCCAAAACAGTTTCTCAGTTTTTCTTTATGTTGAGTTAGTGACGAGAAATTCTTCTTTATTCATTCATATCTCGCGATTTTGTAGAGCAAAGATCGCTGATTCGAAAGCAACAATTTACCGATTTTTCCTTGTACCCTTTTACTCTTCAAAGTTATGGAATAGCACGAAAAACTTCTCTGAGAAACAGTGTTTGTGCCGGTTAAAAATCTTTAAACAAAGAAACGATTAAAATTGCAGCTGATTACGTCTCATGAGGCGGGTTTGTTACTCATTTTTTGGAAACAACGTTCGTTAACATAGTAAATTAGTACAGACGTTAAGAAGATTAATCTCTATTCTTGCAACGTTTTTTTTTAAGTACTTTTTTTTATTCCTAAACAAAGATCGTCTATAAAGGCCATAAATCGTATTGTTTTGAA
>JANTOQ010181812.1:0-14455 GCA_027564595.1 Bythotiara depressa | reverse complement strand
TTTATATAATCGTATGTAACAATTGGACACAAATATTTCCATAAAAGTGTATATGCCAAGAAATTAGTTTTTTTACTATAGTACCACCTTAAAACATTAGATATTACCGCCCGAAGAAGAAATCCGGAAAAGATTGCGGTTGTAAGGAGGCCCATTAAGTCAAGTGGTGGGAGACCTGAAGAAGCTATGCTTAGCTAGCTAACTCACAAGAAAGAACACAGATGGATATCAAAGTTCAAATTTAACCTTTTTAAAAGCATTTTTTGCGCAGATTTGTATTAGGAATTCCACAACTTTCTCTACCCTAGTAGATACTTTTTTAATATTACATTAGCTACCTGGCTAGCTAGCTAACTAACTTAATTTTGCTTCAGATCTTAGCATTCATTTTCAGTAGCTATAATAATTCCAGTTGGATTTTTGTTTTGTTAAAAGTACAACAGTGGAATAAATTTCCGCTTTCGCAAAAAAAAGTGGTAAGGTAGCTAGGTGGAGAGTAATTTTCTTATACTAAAAGGATACATTTTCTTAAACACTTCTATATATTTAAAAATGTAATTCTTATTTTATTTTGTGGTGAAATAGTGTCAAAATGAGTATAACCTAATTTTCAGATTACAGGAGTGAGTATAGATGGATTTCACTGTGACATCTTTGTTTATAAAATGCGAACTTTAGTAAAAAATCTCAAGATAAGAAAATAATAAAGCTGAATTTGATAAAAGCTAAAAAAAATAGATATAAACATATTCTACCACTTTTGCACTATTTCTACAGTTCTCAAGTTATTTATTTCCAAAAACTGTAATTTTCTTTATAAATATAATGATTTTTTGTAAACACGGAATCCATCTATATCTTACATTGGCTATCCTTCAAAATTTCATGGCATATAGCCTGTCAATTGTTGCATAGAGGGACCACAATTGAAGTTCTAGTTGCGTCCATTTGTGCTATGGAAGCTCTCTCCAGACAACTCTGTAACCTAAGGATTTAAAGGCGGGTTTCCACTTAGACGAATTTTGTTGCGCAAATCACTCTGATAGTTGAAGCTTAACTCATTTTCAGCATGCACAAAAAGGGACGCTCTTGGTCGTGCACGCAAAATCGTCTATGTGGAAACTGACCTTAACAGAGAGTCATCCTCTAAACATTTTTTTTTGTCATCGGTGGTAGGGCTGGAACTTGTTTGTTTTATGAACACCCCCTTCTTCTTATTGTTTGTTCACAAATATATTTATACTTTTAATTTCTGTTTTTATACTACATAAATTAAATAAGCAGAATACACGAATACAGTATATAGTGATATAAGATTAAATTCATACTTACCAACATTTACTACCAAATAAATGTTGTTTAAATTATTTGTGGCTATAAAAATAGTCATAGTGGTTTAAAAGTGGTATACAGCTAGCTGTGTTCAGGTGACATTGTGTGCATATGCAACAATTTGATCTTGCTCTGCTCTTTTTGTCAGAAGGTTGATATGTGCAGTAAACAAATGGGTTAAAAAGTTAAAAGATGGATAAGAGACTTGTGTTTATCTTGCTAAAGTTTGAAAAAGTTTATAGACACCAATTTCCTAAATTCCACTCTAGAATGAATTGTCCTCATAAATATATTAAGTTTGTAATTTCTGTAAGAACTATGTCACCTTTTGCAGATATCAATAACTCAACCACCCCCCCAACAACCTTACTGCAGTTAAAAATAATTTCGCAAATAATGGCACTTGAATATACCATGTCTGAGGTTGGTTGGACATACCAATAAAAATTTCAAAATAATGTTTTTTCTCACAAAAGCTAGCTAAGATCTTTTGTTCCTAACATCTAAGGAAAAGTACAAAAATTTACAAAAAATATATAAAATGGAAGGGGAGCCATAATAATTAGTTATAGCTATATTTATAAAAAATTGCAGGCTAAAAATATATGAAGCTTAATTTGAAAGTTGCTATCGTTACCTCACTTTCGAACCAAAAGCTCTGTAGCTAGCTAGCTAGATATAAGAAAAGACTTTTGTCACATCTCAATTTAACCTCGCATGCCAAATCAACCTTCCTTTTTCGTGAAGAATCATCGGTACAGAGCATAATGTCATCAGTATCATTATCAACAAATATGGTGTCAACAAGCATTCTTTCTTCTTCCTTAACCAAATTTCTCTTCGCCCTAGCTAGCTAGTAACTTCTTTTGTTTTTCACTTTAATAATAAACATTGGAAATCAGTAAGATCCTCTTCACTTTGCTTGTTTACGCAGCCAACATTAAAAACAAATCGTAAACATATTGAGAATAACAAATAATTCACACCAGCAAACTTCTGAGGAATAACAAAATGATCTTTGTTTACAGTAATTACTGGCTCTTCTTCTCGTAAGAAGAAATTTACAAACTTCTTAATTTTCCACATCTTGGTGTTTGAGATAAGTGAGGCAGACGCAGGATGGACCTATATATGCAGGCCCTACGACACATAATTTTAAGTTCGGGGGCTAAAAAGAAATTTTCCTAAATGCCCCCCACCATGGCTGGAATCGGGGACTAAAAAATAATTTTCCTAAATGCTCCCCACCATGGCTGGGGGCGAAGAAAACCTTTTAATCTAGTTGCTCTAAAAGTGCTATATCAGTGATTTCTGGGGCTGCTTGGGTATAAAATAAACATTGATATTACCCCCAAAAACAATCAAAACCATGTTTTCTTTATATCCAATTTTATAATTTACTACTTTGCAAAAAGGTGTGTGGGGGGGGGGGGCTCCCCCGGTGTCGTAGAGCCTGATATGACACATAGACCGAAGTCTTATAGAATGATTATGGAAGTCCTATAAAATTGAAAGACAGTTTTATAAAATCAGGTTAAAAATTACTTATATAAATTATAAATACGACATGCAATTAAAACAATATTCGTAGCTTTAAAACTTGTACAAATAAACTTATATTATCTCAATAGTATTATAAAATCTGTACAAATAAAATTATATTATCTCAATAGTATAATAACCACTATTGATAGGAATAATAATGTGCCATAGTATTATATTCACTAACGGTAGTAATAAAGCCGGTTTTGGCGCGCCATATAGGAGGGTTTTTCCATGCTTCAAAGAGTATTTGTAAGTTTAGTGACAACACTATTGAAGTCGAAGTTGAACTTCGTATACGTTTGTTGGGATTTTAATCATAATCTGTATAGTGATTGATTTTGCCTTACGTTTGAAAAAGTAGATATTATTTAATATTTTTTAAAGATCTATTTAGACAATGGCAAACGAAAATTACAAAATAATTTAACCCTTTCAATGCATAGTGCCCCCGAAAAGGAATCGAATCATTGGTCATTTCTTTTGCTATTTTACTTCTTCCAGGGGGTTAATTATTGGAAAGGTAACGTAAAATATATTTGCTAAAAGCTGATAAGACCTACTGATTCCTTATGAAATTATTATAACGGTTTCGAGTGGGAAGTTTAATATATCCAGGAGTTATGTTTATGTATAAAAGGATTAAATGGCATACAATTTTAAATTCCACAATATTGTATTCGTTGCTGTGTAAAATACAGACCCATTCATTCCTTAAATTGTTAATAACACATGGTTAGTGAAGTTGCGTCAAGAAATCTTTACGGTAGAAATTATCGTGGCAGTCTCACATACAAAAAAGCAGTGATTCCGCTGATTATCGAAAACTTGGGGGGGGGGAGGGGGAGGGAGTATTTGCACCTATCACATTGCATTCTGCGAGGGACAGTGATAGTGTCAAGTGTAAAAATTTTGAAATACCAACTACGAATATTCCTTAAATTAGAAAGGAATAACGCATTGTCCAAGTGCCTTTTAGAATAGTGCTTTCAATTAATTAATCCCAGTAATTAGGTAAATTCCATTAATTAGGTATTAAACGTACATTTTATAATAATTATGTAGATCGGATATAGGCAATATGATCTGCTGATGGAGATGATCTTAATAATGTTGTTTTTTTATCATAAATACAAAAATTCTTATTTAACTCAAAAAATTGTCGTTGTTTTCATTAGACAGACTAGGACCTAGTCTTTTTTTCGGTACTCCAAACAAATCGTTTCGACGACAACAGATCCACCCATCACAAGTTATCAAGTTATAAGTAGTTACCAAGGTTAAAATTCAAGTCAGATTGGGAGCAGGACCCAACCAATATTCAAACGGTTTCGCGCTCGTTTTATGTCTCATTCCTACTTAAGCTGTTTTACTTAAAAGTGCGCAACCTCGTACCCAGGGCCTTTTTCTCTTTGTGATATCAGAGGACGTGATGAAAAAGGCCCTAGGAACGAGGTTGAAAAGTGTGCAGCCTGGCATTGGTGGAAACGTATTAGTAACCTCTTTGTATTATGTATGACGTGACAACCGCACTGCAACGACGAAGCTCAACTCCTATCCAGCCAACTGGGTATAAGATCCGCGCGTATTAGGGTAACTTAACAAAAGTTCAAAGTCGCATCTCTGTCTTGTTGGATGCTTATGGAAAACTATTTTGGTGAATATTGTCTATTTTGTCTGTATAACTTATGTTCAAGATGCAGCCCAACACTCAATGAAGCTATTAGCGCCTGGCGGACGGGCTTCGTTTCCCATTGTTTGAATTTCTTCAAAATATTAGCTATGTCGGCTTTGTTAGAAGTTGGAGAAGCTTGTTAGAAATAACACGTGTTTGTAGAGAAAATGAAAGCGTAGGACGGTGACTGAAACAGGACGTAAAGACGTGTTTTTGTTTTCTCCAATCAGATTCAAAATTTATAAACATAGTTATCAATTAGGTGTGAATATGAAATATAGTAAGTCTAGTTTTTTATCTTGTGTTTGGAAGGAACAGCCGACGAAAACTATAAAGGCAATGCTTCCTTAGTTGGAGTCAATAAAAAAAAATCAACTTGTTAGACCGAAATTCTTGAACATATTAATGAATAAAGATTGTATTATCCCTCATCAACAACATCGTCATGCCTGTTTAACAAATCACTAAGACTAGTGATAATTGATGAATTATGGCATATTTAAAAGCTGGCCGGATGTCTTAATAAAGTTTTCTTGATATGTCTTTAGTTATGAATCATGTTAATTAACTCGGTAGGAATTTATTAGATAGCATAAAGCATTTCACCACATTTCACAGTTGTCGTAACTGATTTCTGGATTGGGACGATGCTAAACGGTTAAAGGATTTCAAAACTTTCGCATGACAAAAAGGTAAATACGCTTTTCTTCCGACTATTTTTGTGCCCTTATGAATCGCCATATTAGGTAACAGGAAAAATACTATATTCCCTGTTTTAAATATTTAATTATATTATCGACAAATTGATCAATTATGTATATCACTATCAGTAAATGACTATGGAGTATTTATCATGTTTTTATCAATAAATATGGCTCCAGGGGAAAATATACTACATCATAATGTTCTGCAAATAGAAATCAATGCAGTGGATTCTTAGAAGATTTGAAAGGAATCCATGGTGATATTTCATCTCTCAGCGTTCAGCATTTTTATTCGTATTGGCTGATGATAATACACCGAAATACACCGAAATATTGTAAGTGATATTTTATGGTAAAGACATTTTCCCCTTCGTTATCCCCTTCAATTAACATGTCCCAACGTCCTTGGTAACACATCTTTTTTAATTTAAGAATCTTGTTTCTTACTAGACGCTCTGAATTTATTATCTCAAAGCATTTTTTATATCGTGAGTTGTTGGTTTCTGTTTCAATGTTATGTTTTAGCGTTAAGTGAATGCCATTGTTTATTTCTGTATCATTGTGATGTTTTGCGTACAGCGAATCACTTGTTTTATTTCCGTTTGTGTGGCTTCACAGGCACTCGCATAGTCACGAATACACAGAAACTAAGCCACGCTGGACAGAATCCTTTCATTTATTTCTCAATCAAAACAATCATGTTTTGCATGAAAACAACTTTACATTATAAACAAACCAGCACCATTGATTGGTTGTAATGGTGGCTAATGTATGACATAACATAATTAACTCTTTAATGCATAAGCATACCTCCTCTTTATATCAAACTTCCCATTGGAAACCTTTACAAATTTTTGAGGAACCAGGGTCTTATCAGCTTTTACCACATTTATTTTACATAATTAACCCCCTGGAAAAAGCAAAATACCAAAGAAATGACCAATGATTTGATTCCTTCACGGGACACTACACAATAGAAGGATAATAGAATAGAATATAACTCGCTAAAACTTCTAACACGAGGTTGTAGCACTACGTCATCATAGTCAAAACCTCTAACTCGAAGTTCGAGTTTCTAACACATATAGTTAGAATATTAACTCGAATATCACAGCACTAAGTCTTTTCATAGGTATAACTTCTAAGTAGTAGTTAGTACTCTACCCTCGAGTTAGAAGTTATAACTATGATATAACTTAGTACTGTAATGTACGAGTTATATCCTCACTAAATGAGTTAGAAACTTTAACATCTTACAGCTGAAGAGCAATTTCAAAGGAGAAGAGATATCAATCAGCACGAAGGTTGTCAAAGAGTGTAAGACGTCAGGTAGAAAAATTAGGGCAGTGCAAAAGGAAATGGTTATTTACTTCTATAGAGTTTGTTCCACAAAAACATTTGGGTTTATGGACATTATGACGGAATATATGTTCTTTGAAGTGGAGTTTATACTCTATGAATATGAATAATTACAACATTTGAAAGGTTAAAAATGTAATAATAGCTATTATATACAGATTAGTTTGATTTATCCCACAAGTACCACGCAAGCCCAGTAAACGTAATTGCATTACCTCCTGGATATGTAGTAAACTTGTACCAGAAATCCCTTATAATTTCATGAGAAACCGGGCGTCTTAATTTTATTTTCCTTTATATTTCCAATAATTAACCCCTGGAAAAAGCAAGACTGGCAAATAAATGAGTGATGATTTGGAACATTTCCGGGGGTAATATATGCATTAAAAGGCTAATCATTACAACACGGATGTATCTTAAAACACTTTTACAGTGGCTTTGACACATCGTACATGTTCTTATGATAACTAAAAGTAAAATTTATATCACAACCTCGTACTCAGGGCCTCTTTCTCTTTTTGATATCGGAGGGATCAAAGAGGGAAAATAAGGCAATGTGAATTAAGTTGTTTATATCATTCATTGTTTCAGGAAACAGCGTATGTTAACAGAATATTTATTGCATTTTCTAAATAGTTCTGGTAAGAAAGTGATCATCGGACTAATTATTAACATGTGTGTAAACTATAAAACTATAAAACTATAAAAAACTATAAAAAGAAAAACAGTTATCAATATACAAATGAAGGAGGTTTCCAGACATTTTATTCTTCAATCAAACCGTAAGGACACCGGCAGTTGGTAATTTGTTTATTAATTTATTGATGTATTCATTATTTATTTATTATTTATTTATTTATTTATTTATTTATTTATTGTCATACAAATTATTCTTGTATGAGACGGAAACAGCGAATATATATAAAACACGAAAATGTTTATTTATATTATTCCTGTCAACTGATTGGTTAAAAGATATGCTATGTATTGATATTTGTAAACACATTTTACACAAGTGCATTAATGAACCACCTGGTTTGTGAAACGGATGTCGCTTATCGTCATATCAGGACGCTATCTAACCAATAACAACGCTTGACTGTCCCTCCCTCCCTAATCTGAGATGTATAACCTATATATTGATCTATTCCATATTCCAAATACAATTTTTCACTTAAGCATTTCCCCTGGCAAAAGTTTGGCATTTTTCAATTTTACTCCCTGGAAACTTTATCGCTATCTTTCTTCGCCTTGCTAAATCACCTTCATCACATGGGGGTAAGGAAAATATATTACTAAATAAGTTCAAAGACTTCTCGAAATTACAAAATTTTAGGAAACCTGTAGCTCTGAGATTTTAACTTCCAGTCCTGTGCAGATACCTAGCAGACGTTAATGCACCTTTTAGCCGTTCACACAGTATTGCCCGGGTGTATTTTCCTCGAATATGGTTAAATAACGCGTTGGTCAAATGCAATCAAATTTCACCTCGCCCTTTTTATAGTGTCACTTTACCATCTTGCCATCTTACTGTTGGAGGTCCTAACAGAAAGAAAAGGGGGCTTGTTACGAGGTTGCTCCTATTGTATTTTATCACACAAAGTACTCATCTCTCTCACAACTCTCTAATAGTCTATTTCCTTCATCTAGCGAATATTTTAAATAAATTTAACTCATCTTTTAACAAAAGTATAAAATTACTTGAGAACTCAAGTCAGTCTGAGATTTGTTATTTCTGTGAAATAATCCTGTTTACGTGGAAATTTCAACGCAAGCAGTGTCTATTTCCGATGTTAAAAACGATGCTGATTTTGTTGGGGATGCAGCCCAATATGTTAGTGCTGCTGCTGGCAATTTCAAAGAGGTGAATGTTGACACTCACGATGAGGAATTAAATTCAAGAAACCTTTTTCCAAGAGAGTATCTCTTATGGAATAATAGGTCAGCTTGCAGAAATGGTTACCTGGGGCATCGCCAGTGACCAAATATCTCAGGCCTCTCCTCAGGACCTATTGGATCTCGCTTAACACTTTGACTTGATAATTTTTTATGCTACCCAGGCTAGAAGGTCTTCTAATTTATGGGGCGACATCCGGAACTGTGCGAAAAAGAATTCGTGGTTAAACAGTTTTATTTCCTGTATTAAACAATGAAATTCGCCTTTTCTGTTCCGCTCAGCAAATATTTTCCGCAACCTGTATTCTTTGTTGTACTTATTTTTAAGCTTCCCCGTCGTTAAATTAAAAAATTTGTTTTCGATTTGTTTTCGCACGAACTTTATTCGCTTGAAATATTTTTAAGTGGAGATCTACTTTAGGACAAGGACGTCGTATGCATACTCAAACCGATATAAAGCTACTTTTGGGATTCATCATCTAAACATGACCTTATTTGTAAAAAAGAAATTATTTCATTTCCTTCTGGCCGTATAAGCTTTCAGACAGAATTATTTAACAATCGATAAATATCACGTCTCCTACCGCCTAATTTATCAATGCATTTTTTCAGTACTCATCTGTTGTCTCCAATAATTACAATTATTGATTGATTTATTACTATGTCCGACATAATTAACAAAAGCTAGAAAAGAGTTGTAGTAAGTCTATACATAGCACATTACTTATTAACCCTTTAACGCATGTGTTCCCCCGGGAAGCAATCAAATCATTGAACATTTCTTTGCTATTTTTCTTTATCCAGGGGGTTAATTTTGCAAATATAATGTTATATAAATATTATAAACGCTTATGAGACTCCCCTGGTTCCTCATAAAATTATAAAGGCTAACGATGGGAAGTTTAATATAACCAGGTGGTAAGCTCATTCATTAAAAAGGTAAAAACGGTTTTTTCTTATTGCTTTCATTCTTGCACAGAAGCTTATAATAAAATTTTAGTTAAGTGAGAAACGAAAAAATACATTTTATTAGAGACGTTATGTAATAATGTACTTTTCTGTATTTTATTGCAATATTTAGCTGCCAGCAAGTAATACTAATATTAAAACTTTCTTTCTTATTAAAATAGCACCCAAGTCATCATTCAGACAACGACCAGAAACTTCTAGTTTGCCTAAATCGAAAATATAAGTTATAGTGCCCCAAGATCCCCAGCTGAAAAGGTCGAATCTTGCGATGCCCTCTTCTACGAATTTATTTCTATGAGATTTATATGGTTTCTCCGTGTAAGGTTATCATGTAATAATCTATAAGGAATTTTATTTTTTATACTCTCTTTTGATTTTTCCGTTGTTTATTGTCATGTCCGGAAGTTTCAATGGAATATCATCAGCTATTGGCAGTTTATTTTTAAAATGAATATTTTGTTTTTCCTGCATTTACCGATTATTTGTTTCTTTTATACTACTTACTGACATGTATAAGTTCCCGGTGGATTGCTTCAAAGAGTAAATTAATGTATTTGTGAAACATGAGAATTTTGAAGCCTTTACTGAAATAGACAAAGTATTGCTACCTATGTGCAAAAGACAAATAATCAGCCCCGTTGGAATTACTGTAGTTAGTATGCAGTCAACAACGGCTCTTTCGAACACTCAAAGGATCGAAAGGTTTTTTCGAAATAGCAAATGTTGGAAATAACCGGTATCATTTTCGAAGAATTGAGGAGCTATATGGAGTTCGAAAATAAATAGCAGTAGAAATAGCGGATGTTGACTGTAATTAATGTAGCTAGTAACGACTACGCGTTGAAGATTAAAGAGGCGTGAAATCTAAGGAACAAGGAACCATTAATAAATGAAACGAGCGACTATAATATCTCATTATATTAATTAGACTAATTAGTGTGTGTTGCTTTTCATTGACATTCCGAAGACTACACTATGTTTTCAATATGATTTAAACTGTATTTATCGTTTATTATTATTATTATTATTATCATCAGCAAATAAGATGTAGTTTTGTAATACTTCATCTAAAAAGATAAGAAACAATGACGAAACGATAGCTCTCAAACTACTTTAGATTGGTATTACGCACTCAATAGTTTTGACATTTCGCAAGCAAAATATTATGGTCACAGTATCAAAAGCTTTATGGTAGATCAATAAATCAACCTCGTTCCCAGGGCTTTTTCGCTCTTTTTGATATCAGGAAGGCGCGCCTTATTTTTCGCGCCTTCCTCATATCAAAAAGTGGGTGAAAGCCCTGGGAACGAGAAGATCAATAAATAATTGTTCTCCTTGATTGAACTCAAAATTTCTTGTACTAATAGACCTTTCCCGATATTGATTTGTGTGACGTCACACAAAACTTTCCTTTCATCTGTATAAAAAACGGATTTCAAAATCGGGTTTTTCCGTCACAGGTTGTATTTTTCTTCAAGATACTAAAATCATACCATTTTGCTAGAAGGAACTACAGTTGTTCAAAGGCTTAATATTTTCTCCAGGCTTAGGGTGAGTACATAATTATTTAAAGTGGTTTGACAGAGTGTATAGGTCTAAACAACCTTTCTACTTATCTTAGTTTAGATACTTGAAATTTTCAACAAAGATACCTTTTTAGATAATGTTTTTGCCTTCTCGTAAAAACAAGTATTTTTGAATTTGGGATATCAGGATTGCTTTTTGAGTAAAGAATTTTGTGTAGTAAGAAAAGCATATAGTCTAGTATACATTATCCTTTCTAAAATTTTAGAAAAGCGCGGTAAAATTGGAATGGGCCTGGAAGTAGACAATATTGTTTCATATTCTGATATAAACACCGGATTCTGATACAAACACCGGAAGGACTCTTGAAGAGAGAGAGAGAGAGAGAGATGAACCCTATAGCGCCCGGTGTTCCGGAAATTATTCAAATTTATATTCATTTCTGTGCTGTTTTGCTTATTCTAGTGATGTTAATAATTGGAAATAAAAGGAAAAATAAAATTGGTAAAAGTTGATAAGTCCCCCTGATCTTTCATAAAATTATTAGGGTTACTACTAGGAAATGTACATTAGGCAGGAGGTGTATCCAGGCAGTATAGGGTTAGAGCTTTTGTCTTAATTTACAGTTAAAGGCGCGTAACCAGAATATTTTCCGGAAAAAATGCCAGAGTCGTTTTTGGTCAGTATAAAAAAGAATAAAGTTATTTTAGCAGTAATAAGCAGCAGTAATAATCTTGAAAATGATCAGGCACAAACATTAAAAGGAAACAGAAAAAACCCGGATTGTTTAAAAATAAACTCTAAGATGGAGTTCACGAGACTGTATAGAAAGAAGTTTTGTTTTTGAAATACCCACAATATGAAGTGAGAGAAATCGTAAAGAAGGAAAAAATAGTCATACAATTTAAATTACTAGTAATTCTTATTCAAGTATATACAACTTAATAACTGTTGTTTATCTATCTAGAGATTGATAAAGTTTCGATTCGTTTTAGTCAGGGAGATGAGAGAGAAAGAGAGGGACATTAAAAACGACCCTAGAAATGTTTCAAATGACTTGTACAAATAAAAATGTTTTGCTGGCCCTCATGAAATTATTTGCTTGTGGTAACCAGGGGAAATTTACCTCCAATTTCACCCAGTCTTACCTACCCATTAAAAATCTAGAAACTTCAAAGTTATTGTAGCAAGAAATGAAATTCACCATTTGAAGTTCACAAAAACTGCATAAAGGGTAGTCAGTGAATATACATTCGGAGATTCGGAGATAATTCCTTGTAAACATCTTTCCCAGGGCTCTGTTAATGATCTTTGAACCCTGGGGACATGGTTTATGGGTATTTAGAGAGGTTTCACTTGAAAACAATAGAAAATAGCACCACTGTTGTTTAAATGATTTCTGTACGGTTTTACAAGAGCTTTCTAATGGTATAAATTATTTTTGATAAATGACAACCTCAAAATTTTGCTGGTTTTAGGAGCCCATAGCAATCCCTTATGGGTTTCAAGAAAACCTATCATATTTTGTGAACGAAGTAAAGTTAAACGGGCCAGTAAAGATAATATGATATTGAAACTGTAGAAAGTAGTTTTACGAGGTCCTCAAACTTGCATCAACTCGACCTTTTTTTGTGCATAGATCCCAGACTATTTATTATTGACTTCTAAAACGTTTTTATGACGAACTGTAACGATACGAATAAAAAAGTATGCCTGACTTTTAACCCTATTCTGCCTAGGCTTTCTTGGGGGGTGCATTCCGTCTGTGAATATTTTCCGTCTCGTGAATATCATTGTTAAAGTGCGTTGCTAATTAATAATAAGTTATTTTATATTGATAATTGTGTATATTAAACAAACTTAATGGATCAAAATGTAATAACATTAACATTAACAGGTAGGCCCCAAGACTGAAAACCTGGGGGTGTTTTATCAAATAGAATTAGCATATTTGACTATTATTTCTGATTTCTAAACAAATTTTTCTTTCCAACGGTATATAATATCATGACATCGAAAAACAAAAAAATTTACCACCTGCTGAGGATCTAATGCCAACGGAAGAACCGTTATTCCAAATAATAAAATTTTTCATCATTTTGTTTCCAAGTAAATTTTAGAAAAAGTCACAAAATTTCAGCCCATTTGAACCAGTGGCTGAAAAAGGTTAAGAAATAGACCACAGATTTTAAATATTTCCAAAAAAGAAAAAAAAAGTTATATAGGTTTTGTAATGTATTGTTGTTGTATTAATATGTTCGATTTTTGAGAAACATTTCATAACGTTTTTGTTTCTTCTTTGAATATTTAAGAAGTCTTTTTGTCATCCATGGACTTGGGTGATTAAGAAGTCCTTTTGGCATCCAAGGGGCTTGGTGATAAGACTTTCAAGTCTTCTTCTCGCACCAGCTAATCATAATAAAAACATGTAATTTTAATTACTTATACACTTTGTATATAATTATCTTTAACGGCGAAAAATATTAAGAAACTTAAAAATTAAAAAATTAATTTAATTTAATTTTTACCTCAATTTTCGGAAATGACTTTTCGTGCTAAGAATAGTTTGTAGATTTTTGCTTACATCGTCAATATCCTCGATTATATTTCAATACACCAATTCAATATAAGAGCTGCCATTTTGAATACTTTTTCTGTTTCCTCAGATTCGTATTCCACGTCAAAAAATAAATCAATTACAAAGTTTCAAATTCATTAGTTGCTCTACCAATGAATTGATAACGTTTTAAAATCTTAAAACTTAAGTAGGTTTTGACCGTGAAAGTTTTAGGAGGTTGTTGACCCCCCACGGTCAAACTTCTTTTCCAAATTTCAAGACGCTATAAAATGGTTTGTAGTGCTGGTATACGTTTGAATCTTTGTATTTTGCCTTATTTTCCGACGAGCGTTTCAAATTCGAGGTCGGTTCCAGTGTAAAACCAACAGCAACAACAACAACAAATCAAAATGGCAGCTCTTATGTTGAATTGTGTATTTACTTCAATTATTCTTTACAAAATTTTGATTGATTGATTGTTAATTTGTTGATTTGTCATTTGATAATACACATGCTACATATAACACTACATCACATAACAGGTGTAACCTCCTGGTTATATTAACCTGTCCATTGGAAACCTTTATAAATTTATGAGGAACCAGGGAGTGAGATTAGTTTTTACCTAATTTATTTAACATCATATTTCCAATAATTAACCCCCTGGAGAAAGCAAAATAGTAAATAAATTACCAATGATTTGATTCCTTTCCGGGAACACTATGCATTAAAGGAATAATAACTGACACTTTTCTTGCTTTTTGTTGTGGTTACGTGCCGCATGCTTCCACAAAAATGATAATAAAGTAATTTTAAAGAGTTTAACCCTTTAATGCACAGTGTCCCCTGAAATGGACAAATTAATTACAGATTTCTTTGTTATATTGCTTCTTTCCA
>JANTOQ010181701.1:0-14455 GCA_027564595.1 Bythotiara depressa | reverse complement strand
TTAACGAGGCAAACTTAAGAAGCCTTTTATATATTAAAGTTGAAGGCCCTTCCTTACAAGATTTTCATAAAGATTTTTGTGTTAATGCTGTAGTGGTACAATAAAAAACCAAGACGATTAGACCAATCCAAATGGAAAAAATACAAACAATGTAAAACTGCTGTGAAGGTAGCCAATTTAGATTTTAACCTGCCTTTATTATTTGAAGATGGAAGCGACACTGATAGCAGCAGTAGTGATGACGGTGATGATGGTGGACAATAAATTTGTCTTTCTTGAGATGAAAAAAATGTTGAAATATTTTGTTTTACTTAATTTTCTTTAGAAATCCACAACTTCATCCATAGGGCTTCTTACTATTCTATTTATTATTGATTGTCTCCCATTTTTACTTTTCTTTGTTTATTTTGAGCTATGTCTTTTTTATAATAATGATATAAGTCATTTTTCTCTCCTTATACCCCCGGTACACGCGTAGGAATTATTTATTGTTAAGATTAATGCACATGCAACATAATTTAATAGAAATAAACACATTATTTCTCTATAGACTAGATAATAATTGAAATCCACCCTAACTAATCTGGACAAAAAAATGGTACACGCCAGACAAAAAAGCAGATGAAAACAAATTTAATCGGTGGGCAGTGTTGTTTTTTTCATTCATTAATATAATAAGTTTAATGAAAACAATAGAAACCGTGTTTTTCAAAATAGAATATGCGTTCACACATTCGATTTTTAAAAATATTTCATTGAAACAAGAATAATCGTAAAGCTTTAAAATGTTGGGTTTGTGCTAAAGATTTTGCTGTCGTGGTTTCTGACGAGTTTTTCTGTATAATTTTAATTCCGAGCTTTTAGCTGCCAAACACTTCCCAGAAGTAAACATGAAAATATTTTAATACTGTTTTCAGGAGTGCAAATCCTGCTCAAATATAAAACTTGTTTGCAGGGCTATTCATTTACGAATTATTTATGTAGAATTTTTTTTAAAGAAATCAAGAAAACAAACTGTTTTTAAAAATCATTAATTACAAAATAATAAATAAATATACTTTGCACGTCTACCCACAAGCAATAAATACGTATTTCAAATGACCTCTTTTTGTGTTACAGAAATAAGAACAGGGTTTAAATTCCCTCAGCGACAAGTTAATCGGTGTGATTGAGATATCTTTTACATTGACGCAGCATTTGGGGTTTGCTGAATGAGTCTAGTTTAGACTTACGACGTTCCCCGGCTGAAAAATTCCATTCCGGCTATATTCTTCTCAGCCTGGACTTTATCATTTGTCACGGGCGACAAGATACATAGATGTTGATTTTAACGTAAAAACATACCCCAAAAAAGTTAATTGTTGTAGTGTAGATATATGGAAGAGGCTATCTTACCACCTTTAAAACGTTAGTTTGAAAGATTTGGCTTCACTCAAGCTGCTAGAAAAAATGACTGACCCCTAAAATAACCTTATTTCCACCACTGGTGTTAGGAGTTTTATGACATCAAATAATTGCTGTTGAGGACTTGCTTTTTGTGAAAACACGGTGGAAAATGCAATGTCAATTGCTGAATGCTGTCGTGAATTTCAATGGCTGCTGTTTAATGATAGTGTTTTTCTTCAAAGGTGAAACCTCACAAAGTATTCCAATTTTGAGGTAAACAAGATGGGTTTCTTTACCTCATACTTCATTAATATTTTGCTCTGAAGAGGGGAGTAGAAGAGGGAAGTTTTTCTGTTTGGAAGAAAGGCATAATAATGTGGTTCATTTCATATTCAGGTTTTTATATTAAAGGGCAATTAACATTTAAGAATAAGTTTCGATTTTTTACACAATAATAATTGAAAACATGTACGAAAGCCTATCTCATAACAACCCAGAATTTTTAATAGTTTATGTGACATTTTCACGAACATTTATTCTGCCTTTTCTCCTTACACTCACTGCTATGTAACAAGAAAATTTTATATACACAACCATTTTTAATCATGGAGTTGAAAATAGTTGTGACGTCATGCTGGCTCTATCTATTTAAAAACATTATTTCAGCAACAATGAAGTAAAAAATGTGAGATAAGTCAAGCACAAAAGAACAATCTATATTCAAGGCATCATCCTCCGATAATGAAGAAATTTATATTTTTGACAGCTACTCATTAGAGCCAGAATATTATAATGCAGAATTGCAGAAGAGTTTTAATATAGGAAGTGAGTCTTCTTCCTCAAGCAATGAAGAATTGGAATAATAGTCCTCTGGAAAATATGCACTGGTGTACTTGTGAAAATTGTATTATTATGCCAACTTTATTCAAGTCAAAATGTTATCACGAGTATCAAAGTTTTCTAGACATGAACCTATAGATGTTATAAATAAAATGCATATCAATGAATACAGATTATTTTATCTTTGGAAAACTTCTAAAAACTGATTTACTTCATCACTTCAATGTCCTTTCACTCAACATTACTTTGTTTACAAAAAAACCTGCTCTCTAAGTTCAGCTATAATCATTTTCTTTTACCATATGTTTCAAATTGAAAATTGAAACTTCAATTCACTGGATACTATAAATATTCAGGTGTTATTATATACAGAAATATGGTACAAGATTTAAATTGTGACTGTATTTTTCCATTCACAAGAACAACATTCAAACTAATGTTGAGAAGTAATGTTTTGAAAAAGTAGAGCCAGTGTAACTCTTCTTCTTCAGTGGTGTCAAGCACTGGAAGGAAAGTAATGGCGCTGAGCATGACTAAACTTAGAAGCAGTTTAGTGGCTTTTAGTCAAGAACTAAAGGGAAATAAGTAAATTATTATTATGTTTTCATGTTTTTAAAAGTTTATAAGCTATAATAAACTAAATAAATATAATAAACCAAACTTATTTCTAAACATTAGTTGCCTTTTAAGAATAGATGCACCAAAGAAGAAATTTGATGTTTTTACTTATTAATCAAGCTTAACCCCTTAACAGTCCTCCAATATTTTTCATGGAGTGGGTTCTAAATTTGCAAACACTTTTTTCAGTATGGGTCCTAAGTGTTCTATTGTTTTTGTGGTGGTGGGCTCTAAATGTCCTATTATTTTTAGAAAAAAAAGGCTTTTTAGGCTAGTGAAGTAGAACACCAATTATATGATAAAAATACTTGTTTCTCAACATTATATTCCTGTATAAATTGATAAACATTAAGTAGAAGATAATATTTTTGAGAATATTTATATAAAAAACACATTACAACTTCTTTAGTGTATTGAGCAGTATACCTTCTTTTCTGACATGTTGTTGATGCAGTGGACGATGAAGTTGTTGACATTTCTTCTGCCATTTTGTATCTGAAATTTGTCCCAAGTAAAGTGCTAACATCTGTGTAAAATTGCACCAAATTTGACGTAGAACGTTTTATTACGGCATAAAACAAACTCATTTAGACAACAAGGTGATAAAACGTAATATTACATCGTGGACATTTAAAGCCCGTTTTGGTTTTGTGTAATATTACAACACAGACATTTTACATCCAATATGGGTTTGCCATAATAATACGGTGCGAACATTTTAGGCCCATATTGGATTTCCGTAGTATTACGGTGTGGACTGTTAAGAGGTTAAAATGATGTTTACATACATACATTATTATGTTCTTGTTGTTTCTAATAGCTAAATTAATTTTAGGATACACCAGATGTTGCTTATGTATATAATGATGATCAAGACCACTTGGAGGGGTGTACAATTAGAGTAGAGGTACACAAGTCATGATATTAATTGCATGTAAATAATTAATTGTATATTGTAAAAAGGCATTGTTACTTGCACCTCTTCTATCAAAAATATTTACAAGCCTCAGACTTTTGTTGGATTGTTCAAAAACCAAGAGTTTTTCTTCCATCGTTTTTGCTGTCCTAGGTATGTGATTTTACATAATGGCTAGTAGAATGTGGAAGCCAAGTAGGACATGTATTCACTGTTGTTGTATTTGAACCACAGTCTACATTTATAACCACTAAACCTTTTGAAATCTTCTTTTAGTTTCTAGTAAAATAAATAAATTTTTGTCTCAGGTGACAACAAGATTTGGAAATTGCATGTCTGGTAAAACTGCAATTAAACGAGTGAATTATACAGGTACATTTTATTTTTGTAAACAAACAATGAGATGAAAACTCCTTTTTTGAACTAATAATTCCATGTTCATGAGAAAGGTTTTGGGTAAATTTATATTTTAAAAATATTCCATGTATATTGAATAAAACGAGTGAGCAAAATTTGTCCAAAATAATAATTAATTATGCCTGTTTCTAAGTGTTCAGCCTAGTGAAATTATTTTGCTGATACAATACAATTAATCACATGGTTTACCCCAACTTCATTTATTGCTTTAACAAAAAAGCTTTGAGGGAATAATTGCAAATAAATTGTCTGCTATTTCCACAGAGTTTATTCTGGCAATTAACTGATAGGTATAATTACACATAGTTTGTTCGTCAAAGAAATTTGACAAAATATTTTCCATGTATAATAGATGAGGTTTTTACTGAATAAACATGGCTTTACTTGAACAAAGGTATCTTACATTAAAACATGGTATTACCATGATTGTACATGCCATGCATGAATGAAGACCTCTTACATTAAAACAAGGTATTACCATGATTTTACATGCCATGAATGAAGACCTCTTACATTAAAACAATGTTTTTACTGTGATTTTGCATTCCTCCTACTTATGTCGAGAAATTGTTTTACCATGATTTTGTGCAAAGGTTTATTAACATTAAAACATTGAATAATTTCATGTGTCACAAACAAAGATTTCTAGCAGTAAAACATGTTTTTGTTCACAAGCGAAGATTTCTTAAAGGGATTGTGTGCTTAAAAACTAAATTAAAATATTATAAATACAACTTGTTACACTAGACTTCATATGTAATTTTTGAAAACAAATCACTTTTTCAAAGTAATATTACTTTCTTATTTCTCCTTCCCCGCTCGCGCTGTGCAGTTGAATCGCCATTTTGTTGTTTTCAAATAAAATTCAAAACAAAGCTAAACAAAAATGTAAACCTGTGACGTATTTTGTTGCATACAAAATCAAAACAAACTGAAACTTCAATAAAGTAGGTCAGATATATTACAAATGTTTAACAAAAAATTTATTTCACAGACATATTTCTATTATTTATTTGCAAAAATCTTACCCCCGTCGAAGTATGCGACAGTTGTTTCAAAATCGCCGCAATAAACATCCTTTATAAACATTATGTCAGGTTGTGTTGCACAATTCTTTTAGCGGAAATGTGCAGGTAATACAACTCTTCGTGAACTATGATCTTTACGTTATAAAAAGAAACTTTTTTTAAAACACAATTAGTTATGTGACTTGATGTCTTGGTGGGGAAGCATTCATGATCATTTCCTAAGAATAGAAAATCAGAATATCCGTGGAGAAAAAGCATATATGATCACATTCTAAGGCGAGAAAATCGGAATATTGGCCGTGAAAAAGCATATAATGATCATTTCCTAAGAATAGAAAATCGGAATATCGGCCATAAAAAAGCATATGATCACTTTCTAAGGTGAGAATATCAGAATATCAGCCGTGAAAAAGCATATATGATCGCATTTCTAAGGATAGAAAATCGGAAATTCGGCTGTGAAAAAGCATAATGATTGCTTTCTAATGCTAGAAAAATGGAATATCGGCCGTGAAAAAGCATATATGATTGCATTTCTAAGGCTAGAAAATCGGAATATCTGCCGTGAAAAGCATGATTGCTTTCTAAGGCTGGAAAATAAGAATATTGGCCAAGAAAAAGCATTCATGATTGATTTCTAAGGCTAGAAAATCAGAAAGCCGGTCGTAGAAAAGCCTCCATAGAGGTTTCCTAATGTAAAAATTGGAACATTTATTATTAGACACTATGTAAGTGCAGCCATCTAAAGTAACCCTAAAATGTTTATATGAGAAGAGCCTCCATTCCAAAATATAGAGGCAAAAAATACAAATAACGTTGCTTGTTATACCCCCGGGAAAATTAGAATTAGTCTGATGTTAAGCCGGTGCCCCCACTAGGCGGAAAAAGTTGTGTGATTCTACATATATTGCGAAGCTGCCCATGCGCAGATAACATTTTCTAGAGAATCACTTCGCAAAACATTGAAAACGATAAAGATGAAAATTTTTAACTTTACATAAAATTGCTTTTTAAAAGAACCAATCAGATTGGCAGAAAATGTAATATCCATTGAAATCATTTATTGACGTCCAGAATCAGCATGTAGATTCGCTCTGAACATCTAAATAAAACTGATTGCTAGTTTGTATGGGAAAATACTTTAAATCGAAAACTGTAAATATAATGCATTCCAAACATTAATTTGTTCCAATCGATTTAACAAACTTCCTCATGGAGATGTAACGTGGGAAAGCAGAATAAATCATGCGCAACTATTTCCGCCTAGTGGAGCAATGGCTTTACGTATGAAATAATGAAAAGGGCGATAATTACTCCCAAATGATCATATAAGTTGAGAAATAGAACAGACTTACTTCAGGTGTATTTATTATGTTTTTTAAACCAACGGATCCTCCTGAATAAAACCCCCTGGAGGAAGGCCAATAAAGTAAGATCACATAAAAAGACACCCACTTTACAACGTGATCAATAACAATAGCGGTAAGGCGGGAAGTACTTTCTTCGCTACCGATGTCTAATTTGTTGTCCACATACATAGGGGTAGCATGACTTTCGTTAGGTCATTTTGATTCATACTGAAATCCAGTGACGGTGAAAGATTTTTGTGACGATATGATGTTATTTTTACTGTTGTTGCAACAGGTTAATCCAGGATATTAAGAACAAAGCTGTTCTCAAGTATCCTTACTCTAATGCAATTGATATATATGTTATTTTATAAGAAATATATTTATTTCATAAGAAAATATAATGCGTTTACCAGGGGTTAGCCACCAGTCATTATATTTTTGACTGCTTTTCTTAAGCTGGTCTGTGAAAAGTGTGCAACAAAGTATGTCACACATAATTACGCATATTAGTTTTTTTACCCAGTCCTTTTTCCACGTTGTGTCAAGCGTTCAGAGAAGCAACATTTAAACATGGCAGAGGAAAGAAGCTTTGTTTGTTTTCGTTGGTACATAAGTAGAAGCACAACAATAGCAATATTATGCTATGTTGTAAATATTTCTATTAGACCTAAAAATATGTTATTTTAACAAACAACCCCTTTAATTTAAAATACTCTAGGAAGGTCCAAACAAAACTGGTGAAAGTAAAAATATTTTCTAATTTCCTAGACATCATGTAGTGGGAATAAAATTATGTTGAAACTTTTTTATTAGGAAATAGTTATAAACTCCTTGGAAAGAAAACTACTTGTTCACTAACTATGATTTTTTAAATAAGAAAATTTTCCCATATATACAGATCTGTTCCTTTTCAAGCCTATAATATTGTGTAACAGATCTGTAAATAAATTATTCTTTCGTAAAAAGGATTCTTCACCATAGTGCTCATTTGTGAATATTTCTGCAAATGTACATAGCAGAGAATAGTGTAAGACTTTAGGGTCGATGGCCTTGAGCTTAAAGTTGTCTTAAACAAAGAACATAATAAACATAATTAAAAATGTGGCTGCTACATTTCGAGTTCCCCGCTTTGAGTTGTCCTCATTGAGTTCCCCGCTTTTCGAGTTCCCCTCTTGGCCACGGCCATTTTTCAGAGTGAGGAATTTGGACGTCTCAATGCATCAAGTTGTCCACTGTCCTTTTAGGTAGTGGGGTACTCGGAGCGGGGAACTCGATCAGTAATTATGATCCATAAAGAAAATATAGAGTTCCCCACTTTTCGAGTTGCCCTATTCTTATTCATAACGGGGAACTCAACCAGCTTATTTTATTACATGTCACTGAGTTTCCCGCTTTCCTCCTGTCTTGAAAGATTGGTTTACACGATACAATTTTAATTATTTTTAAAATTCTTTGTACTGATGACTTGAAACTTCGTCAAATATTAATTAAGACAATGCAATCTTAATAAGACATACACATTGTGACAAAATGTAATAAATAATGTTCTTTGGCGACATCATGGCATACACTGTCCCTCATAGAGGCTTTTTACATAAATGAATCATGCAAAAGCTTGGAATCTTGGCAAGATAAGACAATAATGAATTGCCATGTTGTTGTTGTTGTTATACATTTTACATGCATTTTCTATGCTAGCATAGGTTACATGGGAGAGCCTTCCTCAGGAAGCTAGCTGGGACCGTGGCTATTTTACGGTCTGGATGTCCTTCCTATCGACCAACTCGAAAGAAATAACCACTAGAATATTCTCTCCAAAGTTGGCCTCACATGAAATATATTTATCAGCCATGCACTTTGTGATACCACAGAGGTAACTTCAAAAATGTAGCTTATAATTACTGTTAATACCAGTTTAGTGTCCATAAAATGTGAATGAAGGATCTTCAGGTAGCTGATGTCTTTGGTAAACTGACATATAGTCAGCCTGCTATCTAACTTTATAAGCATTCACAAGACTTGTGGGAATGCTAAATTGATGACTGTGGCACGTTGTGCAAAGATTGTACCTGGGAGGTTTGATCAAGTGCCTCATCAAGATTGTATTATGTTAATCATCTGGTCACGTTTGAAGGTCAGTAAGGTCATTAGGAAGGTACTTTTGGGGAAAAAAAGTTTAATCGTGTAAACAAGGTTTAAATAATTTCCTTGACACTCAATGGTGTCACGAAGAATATAATATTAAAGTCGGTAACTTTTCTTTTTAGCAACCTTTCTAAAATTTACATTAATTGTATACTCTAAACAGGGACTAAGTATTCTATAGCATATAGTAGTCAAGATTATTAATCAAAATTATTAATCATTGTTATCGTGTAAACCAATCGTTCAAGACTAGTGAGGAACTCGGTGACATATAATAAAATAATCTGGCAGAGTTCCCTGCTTTTACAAATAAGCAGGGAACTCGAAAAGCAGGGAACTCGGAATCGTACTAATGGTGTGAGCACAACTCAATCAAGTTCCCTGCTCCTGGGTTTTATGTCCCTAAACGACAGCGGGAAACTCAATGCCTTAAGACGTCCGAGTTCCCCACTCTGAAAAATGGGTGTGGTCGAACAGGGAACTCGAAAAATGGGGAACTCAAAGCGGGGAACTCGAAATGTAGCAGCCTCATTAAAAATAATGTTTTATGTTTGAAAATAGCAGGTGTTAGATATCGGTGTTATACAGTAGTTAAATATTCTCATGGAAAACACATTAGTAACTACAATTCCTTTATAGATTTTAGCTGGCAGGTAAATAAATTGTGTACTGTTTATCTGATCAGTTAAAATTATAATACAACCTTCACATAGTATAAAGGTTGTACAAATTGTTGATAGTGTTTTGGACATAGAAATACACAGTCTTTGTGTCGGTTCGTGCATAACGTGTTGCACCTTGTTATTAAAATTATTGAATTATAAACAAGGACAAATACTACTGTTTATTTTTACAATATAGAAAAAATAATAATTTCTTTCCTTGAAGATATATTCCAGGAAGCCTCTATAGAAACACCATGCATTAATGTTCATAATCTTTGTTTTTCTAAATAATAATTTAATAGAGTCAGAAGGTGCTTTGTTTTGATCTTTAAAGATGTGGCATGTTTTAATTTTTCTCAATTTAAAGTGTCTTTTAATTTTCTCAGTTCTTTTGTTTTGAATATTTTCTTATCATGTGGTTTATTATCTAGAAAAATAATATCTTCAAATAAATATTTGAAAAGAAAAATAATCAGAAAATAATTTATCATTTGTAATGATTCATATGATTCATTGCTTTTACAATTATACCTAGAGCCTGATTTCTATTTAGCAGAATTCTCTGCACGAGTATGATTTTCATTGTTCTTGTTCAACCGAGTTTTAAAAATCTAATTATAATTCTACTTTTTCCTCTCGAGTTTTTTAAAAAACCAATCTGATAAGAAAATGCCACACAGAGAGAAAAATCTGCTTAAAGGAAATCAAGCGTTATACACATTTAATGAGAATCCTCGCAAAGCATGAATAGCACAGCGGAGGAGAGTACATTAAATATTTTAATTGGTTAAATGTGTATATATGTACAAACTGTTAATATGTAACTTTTAATGTTTGTTTTCGTAATTAGGTTGTAGATTGGTCACTGACTATCCTGCTGGTCGTTGCCACCCTGTAACAACGCCTAGTAAGACATTTTTATTTAAATCACACTAAGGAAGCCAGAAGATAAGAATTCCTTATCTGAAATTTTTGTAAAAATGTATTCATAGATGTTATGAACTTATTGCTTTGTACAGTAGTATTAAAATATTTTTCCAGATTATTACATCAAAAAACACGCTTTTCATTTAAATTTCCTTTTTCCTTTTTGGGAATGATATATTAATTATAGTTTATGTTTCTGATTTTGATTATATGTTTATTTTGATATATTTCTGATTCTGACTTATTGAACATGAAAACTCAAAATAAATAGAATATTTAATGCATTATTATCTTTGGGCTTTCCTGTATTAAAACTAAAATACACAAAATACACAAGTTGTTTTTAGGATATCTTTTGAAACCTTTAAGCTTTAAATTATATTTTGGTTAATAAAACAAGAAAACGGAAATGCAGAAAACTGTTTCTAGCATTCTTAAATGAACGGTGCCGTTAAAAAAAATTGATTCTTAAAAACAAAAAATTTGGATTCAGCACCTAAAAATTGATAAAGAGCAATTATTTTCTTATTTCTAGTGATTTTCTGTTTTTAGCAGTAATGCTGCAAACTTTTAATTTTTGCAGACCGTGCCAAAGCAGCTACATAATCAAATAAATTTTGTGACATTGTTGACAATTGTTGTTATAAAATCTTAAGAGACGCGCGAACGAGAAGTTTCAAATAGGCTCTTGAAAATAATAAACTTTATTTAGCGGTAATTGTATAAATAAGTCATGTATTGTAGTGACTTTAAATGAAATGTGAACATTAATTTTTACCTGGGGAATAAGAAAGTTAAGCCTCCCTTTCCTCCAATGATGAAGACCAAGAAGAAATATTGTCTTCCATCATGGGCTTGCAGCAGTATCAATTTGAACCCGGATGAGTCATAGAAGCGTTGCATTTTTTGTGAACTTAAAAATATATATTTTAAAAGAAAATATATGCCTTTATATTTAAGAATTCTAATTATGAACTTGTGAATCTTCCATAAAAACATCCTCCAGCTGTTTTGTTTTTTTTTCTACTGTAAATCACAACTTCTTCATGGTTTGTTTTTATTCCTTACACATTTTCATAAAAGAATTATGTTTAAACTAGTTTATATAATCTGTAAAAGAACTCATGCACTCATGCATGTAACTTATTATCCGATACACCAATCATATTACAATCTTTTTTAGGTAACTCGAAAATGTTTTCAATTTTAATAAAGAGAAACCAAGTGTGCAATAATATTGATTCCATCCATTACGTTTTACCAATTAAACTTTCTTAAAAGAGGTTTTGTGGATAATGGGAGTAAACTGCTCGTGTTTTCACTCCATGAGATTGATGTGTTACATCAGCTGATTAATTTAAGATAATATGTCTGAGTCAAGTTTTTCCTTTTCTTCTTTCTTCTTGCTGCTTGAATGCTTTTGCAAATGATGGCAGATCAGTAACCCATCGTGCATTTACATTATTTTACCTATACTTAATTTACTCTACAAAAGCTAAAATCTACACCAATGTTTCACTAACAACATGTTTTACATCAACTGCTCATTAATTAAGTTTGTCGTCAATGACATCACATGAATTATCTAAAGCTCACAATTCAAAACTACATCTTAAAACCCAAACATAAACAGTAATTTTATGAGCCTACAGGGATTTTTCATTTCACAGAATATGTTTTCTAGGCTAATTCATGTGTGCTGAATCCATTTTAGTTGAAATTAGAAAGTGTGAAATCCACGGCACCATTCCTTTAAGACAATAAGTTCCTATCAACATTGGATAGTCAGATTATTTTTAATTGATCGATGGCTCTAGCCGTGTGTTACTATTTTCATTGTCATTCCGAAGTCCTTGTCTTGGTCACTATTTCATGTCAACCCTGTTAAAACACCCCATTCAATCGCTGCTTCGTGGTTGTAGTGGTGCACACTATGCTAAAATTAATATTTTACATATGACCAATCTGGTTTTATAACTTTTGTTAAAATTAACATTTTGTAATTATGTAAAAGGTGTATGAGAGTGGAATAAATAGGTTTTCAATTCATTATATTCCACAATAATTGCGGAATCCATAAGGTCCAAAAAGGTTAACAACAACTAAATTATTTTAGCTTGCACAGGTCTTTGTGTTTACTCTTATTCCACAACATTCGGAACTTCTGCACTAATCATTTTGTGTACGATCAATATTGTTTTTAATATCTATTGTGTAAATATAGCAATGATGGTTTTTAATTTTATGAGCCTACAGGGATTTTTCATTTCACAGAATATGTTTTCTAGGCTAATTCATGTGTGCTGAATCCATTTTAGTTGAAATTAGAAAGTGTGAAATCCACGGCACCATTCCTTTAAGACAATAAGTTCCTATCAACATTGGATAGTCAGATTATTTTTAATTGATCGATGGCTCTAGCCGTGTGTTACTATTTTCATTGTCATTCCGAAGTCCTTGTCTTGGTCACTATTTCATGTCAACCCTGTTAAAACACCCCATTCAATCGCTGCTTCGTGGTTGTAGTGGTGCACACTATGCTAAAATTAATATTTTACATATGACCAATCTGGTTTTATAACTTTTGTTAAAATTAACATTTTGTAATTATGTAAAAGGTGTATGAGAGTGGAATAAATAGGTTTTCAATTCATTATATTCCACAATAATTGCGGAATCCATAAGGTCCAAAAAGGTTAACAACAACTAAATTATTTTAGCTTGCACAGGTCTTTGTGTTTACTCTTATTCCACAACATTCGGAACTTCTGCACTAATCATTTTGTGTACGATCAATATTGTTTTTAATATCTATTGTGTAAATATAGCAATGATGGTTTCTGGTCCCTTAATTCTAATATTAATTTTGACATAGCAACCATTTTTCAGCTATCTTATTTCTGCGCGACAAAATACAAAGCGAAATGAATTAGACATTAGAGCCAAAATGCATGACGTCAGTAATTATGATCGTGCTGAGCTGAATCCAAAGCTTTTAAATAGCAATGAATG
This sequence comes from Bythotiara depressa, assembly GCA_027564595.1. Lineage (NCBI taxonomy): Eukaryota > Metazoa > Cnidaria > Hydrozoa > Anthoathecata > Bythotiaridae > Bythotiara > Bythotiara depressa. Next base: position 1,149 of record JANTOQ010181701.1, on the reverse strand, counting down.
ATATCAAACTTAGATGATAAATCTGCTAGACCAAGTTTTTATATTCCATACTTGAACACATCAATATAATTATATGTAATATATGTTTTATCTAAAATTTGATATTCATTTAGCCACCATCAGAAATCATTTAAAGGCAGTGTAAGCATGGTCACAGCCTCCTCAGAAAACTTAAATTTAATAATACATGTGTGACAGAATTATTAAACTTTTCTCAAGGTTTGTCTGATTTTTATCAGTGATTCAACAGAGCAACAATGCTTATTTCACATTCTCATTAAATATCTTAACTTATTCAGGATTGTTTCTTTTGAAATTTTAGTACAACTCATACAAAATTTGAGGAGTACCTTTGCTGGCATGTATCAGCATTCAGCAGCAAGTCCCATAGCCTAGTTACTAAGCTATTTCCTTTCCTTCTTGCACCCCTCATTTACAAGAGAAAAAGAAAACTAGGTTTTCCCAAGAGATTTTATAAAGGGGGAAGAAAAACACTGGTTCTGCTGGCTACAAGTGCCACAGTACATTAGGTAGAATTGGGTAATCAGAATGAAAATAAAGACTTTACATCGGGTTTTTTAACAAAAGATTTTACCAACCTTCATCCTGTTCAATCCACCCACCCATTTTTGCTCTATATACACCAGGCCTTACCTTCAGACTCTATATACACCAGGAAAGGACTTTAGGTATACGGAAGGTGGGTGCAAAACTGAAAATTAGCAATGCCTTACCTTCAGACTATTTACTAATTACTATTAGCATGAAAATCTGAACTGGCTGATTTTTTTTTATTTATCCTGCAAGTACCACGCAAACCAGAAATCGTGATTAGTAAGCAGTCTAAAGAAACACCAGGCTGTTTTGCTCATAATAGATAAAAGACCAGGATAAGATAAAATTAAGAACTTTCATAGCATAGTGGTCGTTATTGACCATCGATCTTCAAGCGTGCAGCGCTTTGTTTTTATCACTGCAGTTGATCAATTGTCCTTTTAAAATAAAATCTATTATTTATTCCATTATTTCTTAAACAGGAAGGAAACAAAATCTTTTCGTAGATTTTTATCTTCATTACCGTATTTGCCGGTGTATAAGTCGAATTCGTGTATAAGTCGAACAGTGACTTTGATAAACTTAAACATACAC
>JANTOQ010181479.1:0-14458 GCA_027564595.1 Bythotiara depressa | reverse complement strand
GAAGGGACCACCGAAATCTGTTCGAATTACAGAAAGTTCGAATTAGGGAGGTTCGAATTATGGGGGGTTCGACTGTACTGCATATATAATTTTCTACCATTGCGTATGGTGGTTATGCTAAAACGTTTCACTTTTTACCGTGCTTCAAGTCCAAAAGAACATCTGTCCATGCACTTTCACGGAAAGTATTTTTACATTAATGATCTTTGCATTTCACGACGTCACAATGTCCTGATATGTTCGATTATAAGGTAAGAATAAGGCCACGTTTATATGATGAGACCCGAAGTGAACTCAAACCGGCGTGAGATGTCACATATTCGGTTTACTGTCTGTCTCATTATAGTGTTTACATGCCATAGGTGAAGTGAAATTCACTTTATCTGTTATTTCAAACCGGTGTGAGATTTTCATGTAAACATCAATCCCGAAGTGAATTATGACTTCGGGAGAAGTGAACTGTAACTTTAGCTAAATTTTAATGAATTATTTTAATTGCGGTCGGATAAAACAACAACAACAACAAAATACAACATTATAACACGTAAAGGAAAAAGTTATGGCATTCAACCTAATCGTTTGAAATTTAGTTTTCCTGAAAGAAGAAACCCGTTACATTCTCCTCATGGTGTTAGACAATGAAAATTAGAAGTGTACTTTTATAAAAAATCGATTCAGGTTCAGATTCCTTGCCAAAAGATATGCATATGCTGAAAATTTCAATGCCACAATGACGTAGTGCAGCGAAAACAACCATTCCGATTGGTGTATTGTAGCGAAAACAACCATTCTGCTTAGCGTATGGCATTGAAATATTCAGCATAGCCATATTTTTTGACGACGAATCTGAATCTGAGTCCGGATTTTATAAACATAAACTTCAATTTTTAATGAAATTCGGGAAAACGTTCATTCAATTACCTTCATAAGTTGTGTTTCCAAAATGTAAGTAAAACGTTTCTGTAACTATGTTTTCTCACGTCACACGTACAAGATGTATGTAGAAACCAGGTTCTAAAACGGGTTTGACGCTGCGTGTTGTGTTTTCTGTCATCGACGGCAAATGTTCAACCTTGGGGTCAAAAAAGACCTGCAATATTTTCTTTAAAAACTATGTGGTCTGCGCTCTCCACCGCGCATTTTAGTGGAATTTACATCCTTAAATATGTGTATATAATGTGTTTCACGCTCTATCTTAATCACGAGAAGCAAAATTTTTCAAAACAACCATGTGTATTTATGAATAACAAACTTTCGTATTGTATTCAAACTTCCGACATTCTTTTTGAAACGAAATTTATAAAGGATAAACAAAATGAAGTGGTAAACCGCAAGAAATATGTGCAGGCCTAGATATGTCGTTTATGATGTCATGTTCTCATGAGCAAGAAATATGTGCAGACATGGGTATGTCGTGTTCTCGTGACTAGGAAATGATTGTTTCTTAGAATGTTTCAAGTAAAGTAGCACGAAAAGGGAGTGTTCACATGTTCAAAACATCGGTTAGCAATGATCAAATAAAGTTTGAAGATAGAAACACTTTTTCGTTCTTTTTGCCAACGATGGTGGTTTCGTTAGTTGTATATTCCAGATAGGTCTCCATTCTGACAGTGCGTGGGTTTGCAGAAATTGTAAAGCTTGTTACTTGTGTGTAATCTATTTCAAGATGAGCAGGAAAAGGTTCCAGTTTGAACTTCTATCAACATACAGATTTTCTCTTGAACGTTTTAAATCGTACCGTTTTTTCTTCCACCGTTCATCAGAAATGAGAAAAGCACTGGGGACGAAGATACTTTTACTCCTTACACAGTGTGATGGAGTACGTTGTGAAAATAATTGTGCTACAGTGTCTGATGTAATTTAGTGATTCTTTGTTAAATGAGCAAATAAGAAGAAACATGTATTATTGAAACATAAAAGGTGCAATACACTGTATCGCCCGTTGAATCTGTATTATTGAATTATCGATCGTAAAACTGGCTATATCTCTCTGCACATATCCATGAAGCAAATCTCGTAAAATTCTTGAAAATTAGGTACAGCTAAATTGAGTTCTCGGTGATTGATATTTCCTCTATAAAAAAGATGTAGAAAATACATTGATGAAATTGAGTTATAAAAACAGAAGCATCTGAATATAACATTTTTGTTTAGCGATTTTTTATAAATTCGTGCATTTTATTCTTTCCTGCCAAAATATATTGAACATGTAAATGTAAAGAAAAACAGCTCTTGTTGGCAGTTTTTAACTCTCGTTACAACAGAACATGACAAATATTATTTCAGCTTATTATTCTACGTTTCCTGTTTACTTCCTGTTTGCTTCTTCAGTTGAAAGAAGTCTGCGGTAAAATTTATTTTTCTGTAAAAACATGCACCACATAACGAGTTCAACGCCAAAGCGGAAAAAGTTATTTTTTCTGAATAAAGTATTTTTATATAAAAAGTGTAATGTTAAATCAAGTTTCTGTTTCCATTTCAAGATGTTTTGTCTCATTACTGGTGGATTATCGCCTTCCACAAACAAGTTATGTTGACATTGAAGATAATCAACTTGAAACAACAGTACGTCAATATTCCCACGAACAGATTTATGTGTTACAATTCCCTCCTTCGTAGTTTAACTAATTTACTCTGTTGTTCACGAGGATTGAAGGGAAAACATTATATGTGGCAACAGTGGAGGATATAGTCTGGATTCAGTACGGAAAGTAAGGGCTTTGGTAATTGTTTTCCTTTCAATCGCTTACTCTTACATTGGAAATAATCTGAATAATCAATTATCAAAAAAGGATTAACATAAAATTTTTCAGAGATTTGCTGGTAGCTACGAAAAATGCCATGACATAACATAAAATTGTTTTGTACATGGGAAGTGCGCATGAAATAAAGTGTGAAATCAATAATATCAGGAATCGCTGTGAAGTGGTATAGTTACAAATTTTCCTTTGCGGAATAACAGAGCGTTGAACCTGGGATCATGATGTTGGAAACCAAAGATCTTGTATCAACTTTGTATTTGAATTTGAATTGACAATGACATTATTTGTTATGTCTACAATGGAGAGTGAGTGGAATTAAAATACAACAGGTGTCAAAATCCATCCTCGTCCGAGAAGGAGTCATAGTTATCGTAAACTGGTGAGAATTTCAAGACATTCACTAACGAGACAGATGATGGTAGTATCAGTGTTAGGCTTATTGACAGCTGCATCTCGCCTGTACTTATGGAACACAATGCATGGACATGAAGTCTGATCGAAATTGATAAATGCAGGAGAGTGGAAGTACATTAGAACAACTGTGAAAAATGTAGTCATAACAACAAGAAATGTAAATTTAATGTCTTCATGATAACAAAGATTAACATGATATGGAAGTTCCTGTCCCTGACAATCTAATTCATGCTGCTGAAAGATAGACATATGATTTATGTAAATGTCCTAAATTTCAACGCTCTGCTATTTCTCAAAGTAATCTGGAATATAGATTAATGGTATATGTTTTAGTACTTTGTTGTAGCTTAACTCTGTCCTGCACATGTCTTGTCTTGTAATGTTAAACTAGTGCTAAATTAGTGTTTACATGAAAAACCTTGGAATTATTTCAGTCTCGATTGGTTACGTTCTAAGACATAGAATGTGAAGAAAAATATAAACCACTTATTGGGAAGAACATTATTTTACATTTTGGATTCGTTTTCACAAACGTTCTGATTGATTCTGATTTGAACATAAACGTCCGAAAGAAAACATTAACCCTTTAATAACTGTACATACCCCCTGATTATTGTAAACTTCTTATTAGAAACCTTTATAAATTTACGAAAATCTTCAGATTTAACGACTTCATTTTTCCTTTTATTTCTAATAAACAACCCCCGGAAAAAAATAAAAATGCCAAGAAATAAGTAATGGTTTGATTCATTTCTAGGGTCACCAGTCAATAAATAATTAAGAGCCAGAGGAAGATCAAACGTAAAATATAATTTTTGTATTCGATTGTCTGCGAATGAGAGTGAGAAAACGTGTAATGCTACGAGGTTTTTCGTTATTTTAATGTTCTCTATGTACTACGAATCTGTGAATTTCTTTGGCTTTCCGCCATTTTATCGTTCGCTGTTTATAAGTCAAGCATCATAAATGTTAAACATATTTTTAAAATAGTCATCACAAAGCTGAATATGTAGCCGCGGAACATTTTCTTAAAAAAAAATTAATATATACAATTCATTAAAAACTGAAGTTCTTCATTATTTTTTTCGATATATTATTACTAGGTAGTAAGTAGAAAAAAACATTACAACCTTTTTTAATTAAGGAAACACATAACCTTTAAATCGATATTTTTGCCAAAATGAAAGTTTTATATAATTTAAAATCTTATTTTGCGTAGAATATTTATTTAAAATTAGAAATATAAATTTCTCACAAGAAAAGCCCCAAAATAAAAAAGGTACTTTAAAAAAAATGTTTGCAAGAAGAGAGATTAATCGTCTTTGCCCTATTAAGCCTGGGCTATTTTTGGTTCGTGAAAGCCTAAATATATAATCAGCTATGCTTCAAACATCAGTATATATGTTATATAACCAGTCCCCTCTATTGTTAAAAATACAAAATAAAGCCTTAGGGAGAATTTGGTTTCTGATCATATATTTAGCAAAAAAGATTTGGAAGACATCGCCCCCTGACAGGTGGAATTTTTAAAAACATTTTTTGCGCCATTTTGCTTTTTATAGAAAGTTAGGAAAAGTCACAAAAATTTAACGTTAATAACTTTATGCGATCAAAAGTTATTAAAGTTTTAGGCTTAATAGGGTTAACGTGTGTGCTAACTCTTACTATGGTAACGAAAGTTTTTTCCAAAAGATGAGTAAACCGCCTTATGAGACGTAATCAGCTGCAATTTTAATCATTTCTTTGTTTTAAGATTATTAACCCGTAATAATATTTTATCAGAAACGATTTTTCGTGCTATGCCCTAACTTTGAAGAGTGAAAAGATACAAGAAAAAATCGGGAAAATGTGGCTTTCGACATAGTAAGAATCAGCGATCTTTGCTCTACAAAACCTTGTCTCATTTATTCTTTAAATTGTTTTGATCGCGAGATATGATTGAATAAAGAAGAGTGAGGGAGTTTTTCAAACACTTTCATGTGTATGGAACACTATTTCCTGATTTCCTCGTCATTAACTCAAAATGAAATAAAAATATTCTATTTTTCAGAATCATCACCTCCAGTGTATTGTGTAAACTAAACAAATAAATAAATAAATGAACGAACAAACAAAAAAATAAAAAATGAAATAATAATTTAAAAAATTGCTTTTGTATAGCCGGAAAAAACAAAACAAAAAAAGACAAAAAACATTCCAGGCATTCTCAATAAATTCCAATAGTTTTGACAATATTGTCACCATCGAGTACTGAAGCTTTTAAGTTAAGCATGGGAAAGGCGAAACGAGTATGGTTTTATTCCAGAAAATAAGCCTTATTATTGAGTGGGGACTCAATCTTAATTACCCTAACAGCAACGTTTAATGACAGAAAAAATAAAACGGAAGAAAATTTGAATACAATCGATACCGAGTGGAGTTGGTGTTTGGTTTAAAATTACAAATGCTAATATTATCTTCCAATTTAGATATAAAGAATAAACATCCTGAAGAGTGTTGGGTGATAATGGCTGCGTTATATATGAAGTACATTGATGGAAGTATTCCTTTCTTAATCCATGGAATTCTATGCGTTCTAGCATATCTATTTTGGTGCATACTTGCCACGGTTACACTCCCACTTATGGCAATATTTCGCTTCTATAAGTTGGTTGAGCGAGCCTTAATATCATACCAACGACTTGGGACTGTTTTCTCTACACTGGACTTGCCGTTTTTGCACGAGACAGAAGATAACCGTAATTTCATTGTTGGGATGATGGAGTTAAAGGGAGTACCTAATATAGATAGGCTCCGAAAACATGTCTTGTCTCAATTATTCAGAAAAGAGAAAGAACTCGATGTGACTTATAAGCGTCTATCGCAAAAAGTTTCGAGACGTTACTTCTCGTATGTATGGCAGGACGAAGAAAATTTTAACATAAGACGACATATACCTGTCTACAAAGGAACAATTCCAAAAACAAAAGAAGATATCGAAAAACTCTTTTCAAAACTGACTGCCGATCCATTTCCTAAAAATATATCTCCGTGGATGTTCCGCATCATACCGAAAGAGCAAAAAGGCAGTTTCCTCATATTCTGCAAAGTACACCACGTGATAGGAGATGGTTATGCTATGGTCGGATTACTTTCTAACTTGGTAGACGAGAAACCACAATTCGTTAAAATGAGGAATGAACGACCCGGAATCATGTCAAACCAAGTACAACGCGTTGTCACCGGTATACTGACTGGACCGTTAGCATTACTTACCTTGGCTCTTTCGATTAATATTTGTAATCCATTCCGTGCAATCGAAACCCCAACAAGGAAGACCGTCAGCTGGACGCTCCCAATCAGTCTGGATTTTGTAAAAAAGATCAAAGATAAAACAGGTAAATTATCACAAATATTCTGTTTAGCATTTCAACATTTCGTATTTCAATATTAATTCAACTAAACCCCCTTAAAAACTGTCCAAGGAGATGAAAAGCGGCTAGTTATTTCCTCGTTATTTTATTGGTTGTTTCAGAGACGGGGGACAATAAAGTTAGTGAGGGGCTCATAGTATTGCAAATCAGTCCTGCGTACACGTGGTTTCATCGTCGTAGTGAAATATTTAACGCATGCGTACAATATGGAAACCATTCGGTTCGATTTTGTTTACATAAAAATTCCACACTGGTTTTGAAAATTCACTTCAATCATTTTAGAAGTCATATAAATAATCATTGACTTAAGTAATGTTACAACAAAAAACAAAGATTTATCTCATTGTCATCTACTTGTCTACCTTCCTCTATATCCTTTGTCGTGAGCCGGGGTTTTTTTTAATGCATTTACGCCAAGAAATACCTTATAGTACGAGTTAATGAATTCATGGATACAGGACAGGAGTGATAAAATTGTTTTCATCCTCTTTGTCTATTATTTATTTATGTAAACTAATGTGTTTTTCTCAACATACAGGTACAACAGTAAACGATGTGTTGATGTCAGCATTTGCAGGAGCAATTAGAACATACCTGACTGAAGAAGTAGTTAACCCAATCGATCTCCCAGTCGCTATGACGTTCAATTCACGTTCACCCTCAGATAAGAACAAAGATATTATACCTCTTGGTAACCATTCCGGGGGATTACTTATTAACCTGCCTGTTTCTGTTGCCGATCCAATCAAGCGGTTAGAGGTAACACGTACTCGCATCAACAAATTAAAAGGGTTGTCACACCCACACGTATTCTCCTTCGTATATTTTAACATTGTCGGTGGTCTTCCTGAACGATTTGGTCGTTTGTCAACTTACTCTCTTAAGCGCCACGCTTCTTTGATATTTTCAAATGTCCCTGGCCCAACGGCACCATTGTATATTAATGGATGGCCAGTCGATTCAATCGTGTTCACACCTCCGCTGCATGCAGACATAGGCTTGGTAGTATCTATTTTCAGTTATAACAATGCCTTGAGGTTGACCGTAATGAGTGACAAACATATTCTCGCTCAACCTTCTCGAATAACTAAGGCTTTTGAAAGGGAAGTTAAATTACTTGGAGAACGTACATTAATCGGTGATTAATTGTTTAGATACATAGCATAGGTTTGTTTCAGGCGCGCAACCAGATTTTTTTGGTGGGGGGGGGGGGGGTTTCTATCTTAAAAAAGGACAGTCATTTTAAGTTAGTATAAAAAAAGGATATTAACGAGTTATTTTACCATTAATAAAACTTGCAGGCGCGTAGAAATATTTTTGTATTGGGAGGTCCCGGAATTTCTAAGTATATGTTGTTTCCCACCATAGTTGGGCGACGAAGAAAAGTTTTTTTAAGATTGCATAAAAAACGGTCATAAATCGCATTATTTTGATCTTTTTAACTTAATAATTAAAAATATCAGATTAGCATCAAGTAAATTATTATTTTCATAAAATGCAAAATAAAATCTCCACTTTTTATGTTGCCTATTATTTCTTACAACTCAAAGTTATTCTATAATGAAATATTTTTTAAATTATTTCTAAAATTCACTTGTGCAAGTTATTGGGGGCCCGAGCCGCTTAATAAAAATGAGACTTTAATAACTGTTGTTTATCTATCTACACATTGATTATCTATCTAGACATTGACAAACGCAGAGTTTCGATTCATATTACGATGATGAACTGTAACGAATAAAAAAGTATGTTACATAAAAATTAGGGTATAAATTTTGAGAGGACAGGGGTTCCGAGACACCAACCGCCCACCCCTGACAATCCTCTAGTTGCGCGCCTGTGTTTCACTAATTTTGAACTGACAATGAAATAATCGCTTTGATGAAATCTTGAGAATTTGTCTTACCAGCACATTCACTTGACTTTTCTTGCTCAATTTTCATAGTGTCAGTGATTCTTAATATATCACATCAGTTGCTAAAGCGATTTAAGGTAACTTATCTTGAAATTTTAACTAAATCTATATATTTGTGTGAATTACAGAAAATGTACGACAGGTTTCCAAATAAAGATAATCCTTCCTGCAGAACATCTTCATTTAACCTATTGCATCTTATAACGCTAAACTCCAATACCCAGGCCCTTAAAAGTTTGACGTTTCCAGGGGTACCACACTACAACATTCCTTGTGTTAGAATAAATTTCACCTCATTTTCTAGGGTTATTTTTGAGTAAACTTGTGAGGGGTATTCTCTGTAAAATTTCCATACATATTGATATTTTCGGAAGTTTTCCAGCGGATCTTTACATCCATAGAGTGTATTTTAAGAGAAAATTCAAGCTGCATTAAAGTCATTTTACGCGGTACGGAAAATTGTTCTTCGAACATATGTGTGCGCTACATTTTTTCCGGTGGAAAAAAATAATTAAAAAAATGAAGGTACATTTCACAGATCTACCAGATTTCACACAAGGCGGCCTATCAAATACGCACGACTGTTGCATTACGGAATACACCTTTTTCGAAATTAAACGCAATATTCAGAATTTGTATTAGTGTTAACAATACACGAAAATATCGAGTAAAATTCAAAAGTCGCACGGGTAAACGGTACAAGAAAAAACATAATTAGTTGTTGAATTATGTTTCTTTTCATTATTTCTAATGCCAGCATTCTTGTTTGAACTAATCGTGGCTTATTTTATAGGTTCCACAGTACCATTACGCCATTACGGGGTTGTATTTCAGGTTGAGAAGGTTCCACCCAACTGACCACTATTTACGCAGTTATGCTAAATAATAAGAGAAGAAAGTGTTTTTGCGATGGTTAGCAAAATACATATGTACTAAAACTGATAAACGAACAATGTTTTACAAATAAATAGGCAATAATTAATATCTATAAAGTTTGCCGGGTCACCAAAAAAGGTATACTAAAGACTTAATACCTCACACGTTAAGAAACCTCACAAGTAATCCTATGTGGTGTAATGGTAGTGTCTCGGCTTACCAACTTGGAGTTCGTGGGTTCGACTCCCGCATTGGGAAGTTGTTTTTTTTACTTTTTACCATGGCTTCTGAAATATTTATGATTATGTATCTAGCTAGGCAGCACTTAAAAAAAGTATCGAAACCTTCTAAACTACATGTAAGAGTGTGAAAACTGATCATATTGTATAATAGGTCCGTATTTTCACATCAAAACATAATAAAATTTCAGAGGAAAACTCTCGTTGTTGAGAGAGACGGAAGTTCATGCAGGAGATGTTCTCTAGAGAGCTAATCTATCTTCTAGATGTGTTGTGGTCTTATCTTGTCACTCAAGAATAGATAGGTTTCTAAACGTTTAAATATGAGCGACAAGGTTATTCTTGTATATGGAATACATCAGAAAATGTTCAAGAAATGTCCAGTTCATTATCCAGTTAGCATGTCCTTTTAGCTAGCTAGCTATAGCATATGTGATTGCTTGCGTAATCCAGGGAGCCATCATTTCAGATGTAAATCGCTTTTTTCTTAAATTCGGCATTTTTTCCTCACTATACTGCTTGAAAACAAGAATACTGTAACTATATAAACAAAAAACGCTTTGATAAGTTCAACTTAGCCATGTCTTATGTTTTCACTGTGTTGTTTTCTTTTACTCGAAAATTTTGATTCCGTGATTTATTGTTGTGTATTTTGCGGAATGATTTGCATTTCGAAAAAGGTGTATTGTTTGTAGTGCTTAAATTGCACGAACTTAGTCAAAAAAACTACCAGGAACCTGGTCACAAAAATACAATTATAATATCAGGACCGTAGACAGAAACATCCTTATCAAGAAGAAATTTCAGATCTGTTAACACGGCTTTTGTAAGACAAATCAAATCAATATTTGATTACACAGGTAAAATATTAAGATATAATGGATGGAAATGTTGTGCTTTGGGAGATGGTAGATGTTTTTCAAAATAATAACATTATTAGTCTTCCGGGGGAGGGAAGGGCTCCCCCTGCAACCATGCTGTCTACATCCCGGAATATTATATGTAATTTAGTTAATATAAAATATAAAATATAATATTTTTAAATTCATATGCTTTAAATGTTAAAATTATTATTTTGTTGCGTCATCTTTTAAAATCTTTTTACTCAAAGAATCTCTTTACCTGAGTAATTGTGTTTCTTCTGTCGTTGGTCGTGCTTATATCAAAAAGGAAATAGTGATGCTTACAAGGTTGTAGATCACTATTGCTTAGTATTAACCATCGGTTGGGTTTGAATGTAATTAATGCAACGATGTTCCTGGCATATTTCCTCTGGAATTGTTTTCTATGAAGCTCGAAAACAAATTAAACGGAATACCTATACTCCATTAAACAATTGTCCTTGCAAAATTAATTTTTACACAAATTGCATATTGCATAATCGCATCAAATCTTTTCGTAGCGATGTCTTAAGCAAGTGGGAATCTCGGAATGTCCTTACACGAATAGCCATTTGTTACCGACTAGTGACGCAATAAATACATACATAAATCATATTTATCATACATAGAATATCAATAGAATACTCGAATCTGATTGGCTAGTTATATACATTGTGACATTGAGGAAGACACGTATGTGATCGAAAATTCTGCGGAAAGGTGTTTTTCATCTCGCTTTATATACCCTATACACGATTTTAGTAAAACTTAACTAAATGCATAAATGCCAACCAATATGTTTACCTTAAGATATGAGGACTTAGGTATACTGTTTTTACTAATTCAGTATGTGTGACCAACTAGTTGTTGGGAAGTAAGTCACAAACGACATATGACGTCACAAAACATGGAATGTAGTTTATTTCGTGACATTTCTAGCGCCAAATGCAAATACTAGAAAAGTAATAAAATGTTCGCAATTATGAACAGAATTGTCTCAGGTAAGTTGACACGAATTATGAACATGGTTCAGTATTGTCTCAGGTAAGTTGACAGTATTTCACACGAATTACAGAGGAAAGGAACTTGTTTGCTTAATTAGCTATGGATGAAAACACACTTGTCTGGATAATGTTATAACAGCATAATGCAAATTGTATGCTAACCATATCGAAGGTTCCTGCTTGGCCCATTTGTTACAAGTGGAAAAATTGAAAGGGTAATGAAAAATGTTTCTTATTTATACATGTGATCTGGTATAAATTTTTCTTGACTTGTGTTTATGACTTCAATCTCAATTGGACTATTTTTACTACAGTCAAGTAATTCTCAAATTTAGTTTTACCATGGATGCTAGTCAGTACAAGTAGTCTGCTTCCAGTTATTGGTAAATTACCTCTCTTCAGTATTTTGTTGGACATTATGGTAGCGAGAACCGGTTGGTGCTGGTCCTTTCAAATTTTATAGGTTGGTTATGACAAATACGTTTTCTATATCATTTATCACTGCTTGTATTTCAGTAGTTCCATTACTACAGACACCGCGACTTTCACACTTCACGTGCCCTAAATGGGGTTGTCCCTGAGAGTATGTGTGGATTTTACTTTTTATCTAATCTTCTTCGATAATTCATAATTTCTAAAGTACTATCAACCCACTTTGATATTGTGGTACATATTTTATAGAAACAAATGTACATTTCCTATTGCACTGCCCTAATTACACTTATAATCTTATATTTCGGACTACCTACGCACCAATGATATCTTCCTTTTTCCGTTTAATTGCTCATCAATTGTACAGTGATTCTTCTTTATGACAATATCAGATTTAATAAAACTATTAACAAATCTTCATCTTGTCTGTTGGATTTTCTGGCTCCATGGATTCTTCTAAGTTTTCTCCGTTTTTTGGTGTCCATGTGTCTTTATACACCTGATGTCCGTTTATGTGAGTTTCAAGCCTCAAAGAAGTTGCCACAATAATTGGCAGTTCGCTTTGCAAGCAAATCGGCTCGATTGTTGCTTTGTCATAGTCATTTCAAAATGCCTTGAGAATGCCTACATTCAGGTTATCAACTAAAGAAGCTATTGCATTGAAGTTCGGAATGACAAAAAAGAACACGGAGATGGAGCGTTTCGAATGTTTTTCTCATGTCATGTTCAAACTTTTTGACTGAAGGATTACTTCAATCTTTTCTCTGAAAGGTCCATCATGGCGAGCATTGCTAGTAAGCGTAAGTTGAACACCAAGTCAATAAAAGAGAAGCACAATGCACTTAAAGAAGTTGAAGAAAGGAAGACTAAATCACAAGTTGCCCTCAAGTATGGCGTACCTAAAAATACTTTATCCACCTGGATGAAAAATAAAGATAAAGTATTCGATGCAGTAAAGAAAGGAAACAATCCAAAGCGTCAAAGATTAAGAGAAGAAACATTAACAAATATAGATCAAGCTATCTTTAAATGGGTCTTGGTTGTACGTAGTAGAGATGTAGCTGTTTCAGCAATAGTTTTGAAAACTAAGGCAATGGAGTTTGCTGAAAAAATTAATATCGAGAATTTCCAAGCTTCTGATGGATGGCTTGATCGTTGGAAAAAGCGATATAATGTGTCATTCAAAGCAATTTCTGGCGAGGGCAATGCTTACACTAGTGAAATGACCGCACCGTGGGAGGAAACAACATTACCCACTATTCTCTCAAAGTACAAGCTTGACGAGATCTATAATGCGGACGATTTTGGCTTGTTTTATCGAGCACAGCCAGAAAAGTCTCTTTACCTGAAGAATGAAAATTGTGTTGGTGGCAAGCACAGCAAGCTACGTCTGACGGGTTTAGTAGCAGCTAATGCAGTTGGTAAAAAGCTACCCATGTTCATTATTGGCAAGTCTAAATCACGGCGTTGCTTTATAGGCATAAAACACTTGCCCTGTAGATACCGTAGTCAAAGCAAAAGCTGGATGGACAGTGTATTATTCGAGGAATGTGTTCGTAAAATTGGTCGACGCTTTACGAAAGAGGGGCGACAAATTGCACTCATAGTCGATAATTGTCCAGCGCATCCTTTAATCGATAATCTGGTGTCCATAGAGCTAATTATTTTTACCCCCTAACACCACCTCGAAACTTCAACCAATTGACCAAGGCGTGATTCGATGGCTGAAGGCTCACTACAAAGCGTTATCTGTCCGTAAGTTGATTGAAGCCATGGAAAAGAACAAACCTCTTCCTGTTTTCTCGATGTTGGACGCAATGCAGATGCTTGATATAGCCTGGGGTAAAGTAACAACTACCACTGTAGTAAACTGTTTTGCTAAAGCTGGCATATCAAAAGAACAACAAGATGCGGCTTTGGAAGACGATGACAACCCTTTCAAGGTCCTTCAGGAGCAGTTGGAAGCATTTGCCGATCATGCACCTGATTTCTTTCCCGAAGGACCAACTGCTAATGATATTGTCTCTGCAGATGATCATGTAATCAGCATTGAACCAGTTATGTCAGACGGCGAGATTATAAACGATGTCATGGAAGATGAAAGCGTGATTGAGGATGCTACAGATGCTGATGTTTTGGCGGCGCCAATGTGCCATATGGTCAAAGATGTACGTTATGTATTGCGTGACTACATGCTATTTAGCGAAAATGGAGGGAAAATTCACAAAAGTATAAACCAAGCCACTGCACAGTTGAAGACGAGGTTTTGGTGATATTGAGACAAACTAACATACTTCTTTAAGTGAATAAGTCCCGTGGCTTAAGAGATAATTTATTGCAGGCAAACCATTCGTTTAGCTTAGTTAGTTTATCATTGACAGTTTTAAATAAAACTTTTATGTTTGAATGCGAGTAAAAGAAGTTTGTATCGTCCGCAAACATTAATGAGTCTAAGATTTTGGAAACATTTTTCAAATCATTTACATATAAAAGAAAAAGTAGGGCCCCCAGAATAGATCCTT
>JANTOQ010181368.1:0-14459 GCA_027564595.1 Bythotiara depressa | reverse complement strand
TTAGTTTAGGAAGCATTAACTACTTTAAAACAAACATAAAATTCTACTGTAAGTCAATAATGAATGAAAACAAGTGTTTACAGTAGACATGTTATTCCTTATATTTTCACTGCAAGAAATAGGTCAACTGTCTTAGAAAAACTGTTCTTAGGATATTTTCACAACCAAACATGAAGCAAAATAACTTTAGAAATGTGTCCACGGCACATTTTCACGACTAGAAATGAAGCTAAATTACTTTAAAAGTGTCCACGGCAAATTTTCCCGTCTATAAATGAAGCTAAACAACCTTAGAAAAGTGTCCACAGCAAATTTTTACGAACAGAAATTAAGCTACAGTATAAGCAACCGTGGAAAATTATCCACTGTACATTTTCATGACTAGAAATAAGGCTGGGCTACATTACAAAGTATATACAACATATTTGCATAGCTAGATATGAAACTATTGCATAGCTAGATATGAAGCTAGATGACCTTAGAAAAGTAACGTTTCACAGTTGGAAATAAACAAAAATGACTTTAGAAGAAAAGTGTCCCAAAAAGAACAAAAAAGAAGCCTGGAAAATAAGTCACTTCATTTAATCAGCTTTGTCTTTTATCATTGACTTCTTCTTTTTCATCCTAGACAATCGATATTTCAATACAATCAATTATATAGAGGAAGGTTGCATTCAATTTGTGTTTAACTTTATATTTGTTTTTGATGACCTGTGATAATTGCTGCTGAGAATGAAAATAAATACACTAGTAAATAAACATAAAAGTTTATTGGGAAATTTAAAATATATAACAATTTGAGGCAATAATTACTTTAAATGCATAATGATTTTGGGAATAATTTGCAATGCGCACATTGAACAATGACCAAACTTTTAACTAACTGCGTCCTAACTTTGAAGAGTGAAAAGGTACAAGGAAAAATCAGCAAAATGTTACTTTCGACATACCGTATATGCCTGTGTATAAGTCAACCCCTGAACCATTTTTATTTAATTGTAAAAAAGGGGGGTCGACTACACACGGGGACAAGTTCACAACATTTTACAAATCATAACTTTGTCATAAATAAACTCTTACTAAATGTTAACTGTCTTCATTAAAATACATAATACACATGGCATCGTTGTATTATTATTATTTATTACTAGAAAAAATATGTTTTATTCTGAACAAGGACGTGTTTATATGAAAGATCTTTTGAATTTTCAAGACATCAAGACATCAACCAGCACTCAATTCTATAAAAGTGTTACACAATACAAAGCATGCAGCAAACAATAATATAATAAAGCAACATGCTAGACTTTTGTTATTCTGTAATAAACCAAATTAAATGTTTACTGAAAGTATGTGTATAAAAAACAATGAGTATTAATTATCCTTACCAGGAAATTTTAAATTTTAATTTATTAACTATCACAGGGGTTTATTTATAAGGTGATTTTCTTTTGAAGTTTGTATTCATTTATATGAATAAACGTTACTCATCTGCATATATATTTCTTTTTTAATAAACATACCCCCGTTTGTAGAAGTATGAGACAGTTTAAAAATCGCACGTGCATATTTTTCTTTTTTTAACGTCCCTTGAATCTAGCAATTTGTAACAGTTTTATGTTTCACGAAATAGAGAAGCATAACATATACACTATAATAAGCATTCTATTTATTATTATCATAAGTAGTATTCTTCTGTCTATATGTACTGTATTTTTAAAACTATAACAAAAACAATATAATTTTATATTTAAAAGGACTCAGGAGGAGTCTAAAAACATGATAAAGAATAAAGTTTAAAAGTTTTATCTAGCAATTTCTTATATAGTGATAAATGAGTGTCCTGAACTTAGTTTTCAACTTATTTCCTTCGTATATCTAGCATGCTAAAAGTGCTGTGAACTTAATTTTCAACTCATAATCGCTGCTGCAGACTTGCTATTTGTGAAAATATGGCGATTCAACCACACGTTTTTAGCATAATAAAGTTATTACTTTTGTGCTATTAAAAAAGTAGTCGATTTATACACGGTATACATCTTAACATCAACTTTTGTGCTCTATATTTTGGGAGTCGACTTATACACGGTATCGACTTATACACGGGCATATACCGTAGTAAGAATCAGCTAACTTTCCTCTACAAAAGCGTATCTTATTTTTTCTTTAAATCATTTTGATCGCGAGATATGAATGAATAAAGACGAGTGAGGGAGTTTTTTAAACATTTTTATGTGCTAAGTAACACTTTTTTCTGATCTTCTTGTCACTAACTCTGAATAATAAAAAAATGATACATGGTTTTGGAGTTGAGAACACAAGCTTTCCGATGATATAATTTTCAACTAGAAAATACGAAGCCATTGTACCTTTTCCCTCCTCAAATATTGACAGGAAAAAAGGTGATTGAACATTTCTTTCTTCTTTTAAATAAAATTTTAATAATAATATTATCAGACAGTGGGATAGAACATTTATTAAGCTTTTCAAAAATATATACTTTTATGACCTGAAAATAAATATATGAAAAGATATTCATGATTTTCTTCAACCCTATGTTAAAGGTTATGTGTTCTCAAATATTGACAGGAAAAAAGGTGATCGAACATTATTTCTACTTTTAAATAAAATATTAATTAATAATATTATGAGACAGTGGGATAGAAAATTTATTAAGCTTTTCATATAATTTTATGACCTGAAAATAATATTACTTCTTTTACAGGAAGGTAAATAAACCGATGTTCATTAACAATGAGTTTCCTTTTCGCATAACGTAGTTCCTTGACATAGAAAAAACTATAGTTTATTGTTACTCGTTACCTGAAATAATACAATCTGGTGCTCTTAATTTTCTGTTCATTTAGTTGTTATATGAAACATTTCCTTAACTGTGATTGTTTATAATATTGTCAATTAATTACAAATTAAGTATAATCTAACTTTTCCTGATTTGAGGGTAAAAGTCTAGATCTGATTTCTGTTGTTCGAATGACATTCTGAATTACTATAGTCCATGGTTAATATTCTCAATCAAAGAAGTACTATAGTATGTATTTATGTCTCTTTGTGTAGAAGTACAGACAACTATTACCATGCCATGCCAGTCTTTTTCATAATCATGGGACCTTTGGTATGTAAAAGTATGAAAAGATGAAAGATTGTTACTAAATACCTGACTATGTATGAACTTAAAACTAACTTTAAATTTACATATAGAGAAGACCAAAGGAAGGCCTGGATTTCAAACTGCTCCTTCCTAAAAAAATGTGTTCTTTTTCTTAACATTTTACAGATTTTACAAACTTTATTTTTACCAGAAGTTCTATAATTTTATCTGGACAGTCAAACTTAGATATAGTCATCACCTTGGAAAAAGAAACACTTGTCACTACAGACCATTGGCTTCTTCATACTGTATAATTTATAGGAAACATTGAATATGAATAAGAAAAGTGACCTTTACAAGATTGTTTTCTTTAATATAGGTGGCTTTCATAACAGGTTTGACGGAACAAGTCAAGAAGACGTAACATTAACTCGATGCATTCCTGTGATACTAAGCAAGTTGACATGCTTCACATGGCCAATCTCCTATAAATTCCATATACATGCTGTTAATCACAGTTTTTCTAAAGACAGTTTTAAACTACAGCAATATATTGCTGAAGCTGATAATTAAACTTTTCCAGCAACATTTTATACACCAAAATCACTTTCCTGAAGGTGTCATTCTTTTGAAAAAAACCAGTTACTGACAAAATACGTGAAATAAAAGTTATATACAATATACACAAGAAAACAAAGAAGATTAATGAGATATATTTTGGAAATCAAAAAAGATTTGATAATGAAAATATTGCTGAAGATTGCTAGATTCTTGTTGAGTATCAGCATCAAAACTTTCTACAATATATTGCCATCTTGTCACATTATGCAAGATATTGTCAACAATATTCAGCAATATATTCTACAAAACCACCTTTACCGTTCAAGTCATGATGAATCAGTTGAAATGTAGCAAGCTTCACTTACTATACTTCAATACAATTAAACCTTGATTACATATAGCTTTTTTTATTTGTCTTACCTGCCTTTCGGTAATGAGGTCTACCGCCTGGGTTAGATGCTGCTCGTGGACTTGGCGTGAAAGTACTTGCTACTTCTTCATCGTCATAGATGGATACACTTTCATCATATGGTTGATTCGCCAGTAAATGTGCCTAAAATAAAGGAGAGAAGACTTAAATATGTATACAGAAGTGACTAAAGTTTATTGTATTTTAAAATTCCAAGTCTTGCAAATGTTTAGACAAAACAAAGTAACATGTTTCTAACAACTCTATCGTGGCTATGCTACAAATCCAGCATAATGAAAAATTACTAATAAGGTTGTCAATCTAATAACAATAATTTGCTCTCCTCAAACACACAATATTTGTACAGAAACAAGAATGAAACAACCACACTTTCCCCCCAGGATGGAAAATTTCACAATCCCTGATTTTACAGGACCACAAAAGATCTGAAAGCTGAATGTAACAGTTGTTAATGTTATAATGTTGTTAATGAGTTGAAGAAAAAGCATCCATCAGCAAATCCAATGACATCCAGTAATATTAAATTATGACATTTGTAATAGTTAATTTTGCTTTCAGAAGCAAAGAGCAAGAGGTAGCAGTTCCTACTGGACATAGCACTGAAGGATGACAAAGTATTCTCACTTCCGTACTGAAAAGTACATATAAAGATGTATCAAAGGACCTGACTCAGCAATAAGCATTCCTTCTGTATGTTTCTTCAACAATGGTCATACCACAACTACAAGTTACCACTAGCAATCTCTTATGTATGCCTGAAATATTGTCTGTGAAATGCTTTCTCTCATATCTCAAATCTCTTCTGTTTTCTTTCAATACTTTGTACACTTTCTGTCAAATATGATCAATCTCTCCTCACTATTACTAACGTAACTCTCCAAACTTAACAATGCCAAATCAATACAGCAAGCAAACTTTGTCACAAATACAACTTGGCAACACAATATTTGGGTGGAGGGAACAATATACTTCAATCTTTTGGTCCATGTTGCAAAGCTTTATGCTAGTCCATTCAACATAAATCTTTGGAATATCTCAACAAGCCATGTCTTAATAATATTCCTTCTATACAATTTAGTCTGTAGTGGTTTCTTAACACTTCAGAAATATTATTCCCTTACTTTCTCCTTCATCTCCGAATGTAACCTCATCTAACTGCAAGACATGCAGTATTTGTAGCTTTCTTCCTTAATTAAAGACTTGGTTACTCTCTAATTGATCTATTTTGCCTCTTTGCAAATTTATCTATCTATTTGAAACTATATTAATTCATGTTTTCATTAGCAGATCTAAGCCTTTGTATCAAAATGAAGGGTTCCTGAAATTAATATAGCAATGTCAATATCTCTCTAGTTTACCCTAATTCTCTCGTTATTGCTAAAGTTATAAAATACATAATTCACTAAATAGTATTACATATAATTATTTTATAGGTTTGTTGAAATTTCAGTATATAATGGAAGGCATGTGGCATGAGGAAGCTTGAACATTCATAAAAATATTAAACTTATTTCTAACCACTTGAAATTACATAAGCAGTGGGTATGACAGGTCTGAGGTATAGTGTTTTGAGCATACATAAAGATCACACATTTTTATGTTCATGACGGGTTTTTATTTCATTTTTCAGGATTTTAAATTCCGCAATTCGTCTCAAATTGAAAATTTGACAAATTTAAGTACTTGTTCTCAAAATGGGGTCTATAAAAAGGGTATTTATATGGGGTTTTTTAATAACAACAACAAGTGATTTTTAATTTGAATAATGCTAGATATGAACCTTCTCATGGTAGAAACAAATATTTTATTATGAAAATTTTCCTGACTTTTCACGAATTTCATCATTTTTGAAATATTTTGCAGGTTTTTATTTTTGCAAATAGGTTTACCGAAAATGTTAATTTCACGGGTTTTTTGCCAAATCATGAAATTTAAGAAAATTAAGACTTTTAAGGTGAAAAATGTTAAATAAACAAAAAACATGCCTACAATCCTGTACATATCCTGTACTGAGAGGTGCCAAAATAATCCATATGAGTTCCACAAGTAATGAAATAGCATCTATGTACATATTAGTTTTAAACTTTTGAAGATTTGTTTATTCAGTACTTATTTATTTGGTATTTTGGCACAGAAATAATTGTGATCCTACAGAATGGTTGCAAAGATAGGGGTGCCTCGCTTGCCTCCGAATTGGATGATATGGGACTTTGAGAAACCTTAAAATGGAAAAATCAATTAATTAAGAACTGACCAATATTTTTTATGAAAATACAAATGGTACATGTCACTCTATCAAGTTTCCCATCAACATCTATCCCTATTCTAGTTTTATGGATGCTCTCGTCTGAACAGGGAGGGAACATGAAAGGGGCCTAAAACTGCAAATATCTTGTATATTTTTTGCAGGATTTTAGGTATAAAATGGTATCCAGGGAAAATCATCAAGTAACAAAAACTTCCATTAACAAACATTCTATATTTCTATGTAGCTACACAATAAAACTGAATGTGTTGTTGCTTTTACAAGGAAGTGATAGGCTTACTTCTTTATTTTTATTTTTGTTTATAGTGGCCCCCAGTGGAAATAATTCCCATCAACTGAGCAAATCTTGATCAAAACATACAAAACACCCGTGCAATCTTACTGTTTAAAAACTTTTACTAGAGTTTCTAAAACCTGCTGTAGTCCCGTTTATTGCATTCATCATCCACATGGATTCATCTTATTAAGTAGCCACCATAGAGAACATAAAATTGATCATAATTTTCAAAATATTATAAACCCATTTTGTTTATGCGGAACTAACTCTATACATTTAGCACTGCCCTAATTCTCAATGGTTTTGACTTTGACAACCCGTGTCAATGCTATCTCATTGTTTCCTTGTGACTATCTACAACAACTCAAAACACTTCTTATCTACAACAACTCAAAACACTTCTTTAAATGGAAGCAACACTACAACATTGTTGTTATAATACTCCTATTTATTATAATGAACTTTATTCTTAGTTTTAAACAGTTTGAGTGGTCTCTTATATAAAAACAAATTTTATAAACATAGACCAAAAAACATACAGTATAAATAGCAA
The DNA here is from genome assembly GCA_027564595.1 of Bythotiara depressa. Classification (NCBI taxonomy): domain Eukaryota; kingdom Metazoa; phylum Cnidaria; class Hydrozoa; order Anthoathecata; family Bythotiaridae; genus Bythotiara; species Bythotiara depressa. The sequence goes on along the minus strand of JANTOQ010181368.1, from coordinate 7,263 downwards.
AAACAATGGAGGTTAAATGTGAGGTAAATACATATGCATTTTAATGTTTGTGGATTTTATGAAATATAATTTGTTGTTAAACAGAAACTTCCATACTACATTAAAACCCCACTATAAACATTAGCGAAAAAATAGAAAATTAAAATGATAGGATATAGCTTTCTAAACAAATTAATTTTTCATGATACTGACTACCAAAGCTGACAAAACACATAAAGGCCTGGTTAATAAGAATTAACAGTGAATAATATAATGAAAGTCAGACTTTGACCTAGCAAATGTATTTTTTGAAGAAAATTTATACTATTATTGTTTATTTTAAGTAAACATGAAATGCCAAGAAGAGGAGCACTTGATTTTTTAAGTCTTGGATCATGACAGCAAATTATATATGCCTCTTATAACTTTCCCAAAACAATATTGCTGCCTGTGGGGTAAACTTTGGTTAATAAGAGGGAGAAAGGAAAACGGTGCATAGTAGGAAAAAAAAATCTGTTTTGTCATGGATGGAATTTCAAGCCTATTTACATAGCAGTACCTTATATAGCGGTACCAAATGCAAGATATTTATCTTTTGACATTCTGTACACTAATGAATACTCTGCAGAATAATTTTTCAAACTAAATTTTTTAAAGCAAACTGGTCTGAAATTAGGTGTGTATTCCAAGCAAGATCCTCTAGGTGATTAAAAATATACAAATAATGGATACAGATTGGTTTTTACTTACCGGCAGAAAAAAATGTTCTGAATCGAAAGTGTTCATGTATGCAAAGAAAACTATCCTTTTCAACAACTACAAATCTGTTAAACTATCATAAAATATGTAATACTCTGATGAAAGTACATTTTAACAAACATTAACAAATATTTTTGTTAAGTTGTCTTATCCAAAATAATTACTTTTCTTGCTAATATTGTCAGTAGGGTCTTTATAGCAGGTGCAATAGTAAGCATGCTACATTTAAAATAGAATAGACAAGTTGGTCACTTTGTTCTATATATATACAAATGAAAATAGCAGTCTTGTTTCAAAAGTAACGCAAGAGTGGGAGACAATTTCAAAAGGTTTCTTAATTCTTAACTCTACACAACACACTAAAATGTGAATCACTTCTGTAAACATGCTCAAAAAATCATTCTAATCTATTTTAGGAGTGTTCTATGCTGTATAACTAGCGTTTTTCCAGCATGTTTTTACCAACACATGTTTTTACCAACATATGCTGCTACAAAAATTTAACTGTTTTCCATTATGTAACTATTTTGAGCATGCAATAACATTTGTAAAATAATGTAGCTCTTGTTCTAAAAATAGTATTCTGAAGCTACAAAGTTGCTAGATCATTATAGTATGTATTTTTTAATTATATTACGAAACTAATTTATTTTTTAGCAGCAGAAACAAGAAACAATAAAATGTCCAGGCTTTATGTTTTAGTAACCTAGGATATATAAATATATAAATAAGTCGTGAACAGAATTTGGTTTTGTCACAGATGGAAAATTTGGACAAATAAAAATAACAAATAAAATTATTAGAAAGTTCAGATGGAACTGGGACCAATGTAAATTAGATCTTCTCCACATTTGAAAAATAATAAAAGAGAATTGCTGACTCTGCAAAAACAAATAGGTCCAAAATAAACTGCCAGACGGAAGTTTATAACCAATTTAAAAACAGAAACAATCGTTATTGTTTAACACAACCCCAAAAAATATTGAATGCTGAAATTAACTACAACTTGGACTTTGGGAATTAAATTGAGGTAACAGTACCAAGTTAGCCTCTAAAACAAAATATGCAATTCCATTTGTGACATTTTCACTTTTCCAACAGTTGTGGGTTTTTTTCTATGTAGACTAGGTGTCCAAATGACACCTTACCAACATGCTCACTACACATGACCATACCACTAGTTGACGAGGGCAAATATTGAATATCGCCAGACTAGTAACGCATGTGGCCCCGAGAGGACAATAGGTCCCTCCACGTGGAGACATTGCACAATGTCTCATTTGTGAACTTCACAACAAGAATTATATCTCTATCAGAGAATTGAATCCTGATCGCTCAAACACTTTTTTAAGTGTGAGGGCCAGTATTGTCAACCTTGGTCCAGTGTATGCATGGGAGATTATTTCCACTGACATCCAAGAATAAAATAAAATATTTTCTAGAGAATATATTTTGTATTGTAGGAGCTTCCATGTGATATCACTACACATTATGAAGGAAACAACTAAATTGCATACACCAATTAGTAGTTTGATTAAACTCCCCCTTTTAACATGCAAAACAAAATCAAATTACCATATCCTCAAGAATTGTTTTCTTTTCACCATCCAGTTACAAAGCTTCCATATGTTTTTGTTCTCAGTGAATTTTGCATGAAACTAATGGTATATAGAATTAGAAAACCTTACAGAATACTACAGGTCTCATGGATTGATTTATTGATTATCATTTATTCGAAAATATTTATACAGGATAAAACATGTCAGTAAAACACAACTGTGCATCTTTTAAAAGAAATGTATAAATATAAAATATAAATACATGTATAGAAGAAAACAAATTATTAAAAAGTAGTAAAATTAGAGATATTATCTGTGATAATACTTTTTTAGCATTTTAGTAAATGTTTCTGCAGACTACTGCTTATGAATTTTTAAAGGCAGATCGTTATAAGCCTTTTCTCGTGTAAAATAAAACTGCATATACAGTTCTAATTTTAGGTAGGTGAACTGTCATGTTGTTGTTTCTTGTTTCAATGGAGTGTTCAGTATATATTTTCTGTAAGAAAAAATCTCAGACCTGCTCAGCAACCAATGTCACATAGTTCAAATACCTGGCTATGCTTACAAGCAAACTATTGATGGCAATTCATGGGTGTGGTGGCAAGACAGTCAAAACAACTTTTTCTTTGATTTGCAAACTGAATTGTTAGACAGAAGATATCTGTAAAAACTTTGTGGGATATTTTATGGTCCAGGGCAAATTCTGTGGCAATGGACAATATGCATTTTAAAGTGAATTTAAAAATGGAAGACTCTTTCATACAGAAGGGACAAATATTTTAACAAATGTGCTCTGGTAGTATATTTTTCCCCATTCACTCAGTGATAAATATTAATGAACATTTGACAAATGCTTCAATCCTCACTCTTTGCTATTTTTCGGATATGGTGCCTTTGTTTGTGATCTACCACTTGATATCAAGCAATTAATTACAAAATCTATCATTTTTCCTGTTTTTCTGTAAAGCATATGTTGTTAGATTTACTTGCTTCTTTAATATGGAAGGGCCATTGAAAATCTCAGTATCACTACTTCTATAGAGGTTGGAATCGATTTTGCAAGATATGTTGATGTCCTCAAGAAATTTAAGATTTTTCATGCATTTCCAAGCACTGACACAAACATCTTTCAAGCCTGTCCCATTTGTTGCTCTCTCTTTACCTTTCTGTTTCATTTACTTGTGTTGTACTCATTCACTTGTAAACTATTCAAAGCACTTTTCATTGCTTCCTGTTTTTTTCATTCCTGCTCAAATACAATGTGTTTAACATTGTACAACACCTCTTCTTCACTCCATTCTTGTGTTAACAAAGATCTTTTGACTTTCTTGTTTGAATTCCTTACACCAGTGCTAGATCTTCCTCTTTTTTAACCAACACAAACATCTTTCAAGCCTGTCCCATTTGTTGCTCTCTCTTTACCTTTCTGTTTCATTTACTTGTGTTGTACTCATTCACTTGTAAACTATTCAAAGCACTTTTCATTGCTTCCTGTTTTTTTCATTCCTGCTCAAATACAATGTGTTTAACATTGTACAACACCTCTTCTTCACTCCATTCTTGTGTTAACAAAGATCTTTTGACTTTCTTGTTTGAATTCCTTACACCAGTGCTAGATCTTCCTCTTTTTTAACCAACACTACAACTGACAAATGTCACCAAAGAATGTTCTTTAGCAGCAGGAGAAAATACAACACCAATGAGGGGCTTCTAATGTACATCAATTTCCATTGACACTTGTTGCATTTACTCTTCTTCTTCCATAGTTTTCAAAAAATATATATTTAGAGAGCAGGCAAAGCACTAACAGGCCTATTATTTGTTTCATCGTCTTCTTTGAAAATTGGTGTGATATGCGCTCATTTTAACTCATCTGGAAAAATATTTTCATGAAATATGTTTTAGTCACAAAATGATGTAGTTTAAGACCACAACTATTTGTGGTGGTTGCTTTCTTAGGGTTTAGTGATTTGTAAGTTAAAGATTGGTGAATTCACTTTCTTCTTGATTTTAAATATACTTGGGTGAGATTCAAATTGCTAAGTGATTATGAGACTTTGTTGTCCCCTGAAACGTTTTATTTCCATTAACAAGGGTGATTTTTTTATCCTAGGACTGTTATCAGAAAATAGAAACTTTGTTGTGCAAAAAAAAAAAGTAAATGTTTTGAACTTGGAACCCTTGAGTTTTAATTAATCACTGCTAAACACTCATAAACCACAAGTGAGAACAAACCTTATAAAGACATTTTATCTACAATCAACATTACCATACTGTAGATCATAATAAAACATCAACATATCTTGCCATGCTTAACAGAAATATGACGGATGTGGGTTAATTGTTTGTATTGACTTGTTGATAATGTGGTAAGATGAAAAAAACATATATCAAGTCCTGAAATAATTCAAAATACATGTGGGTAAGAGTATTTTATTGTTACATGATGGATTAACACATTCATAACACCCTCCTCCAAGTTGTTGAATGGGAATTATATCAAGCCTTGTATATATATTATTTTAACAAACTTGTGATACAGTAGTCTCCCCTCACAGCCATGCTCCTTCACTCCTTCAACCTGGGATTACAATTGAGGTCAGGAAGATACAAATTAATTGTAGGAATCTCAAAAAAAAATTGATTCAAATGCAAAGTTATGATAAAAAATAACATATGTATATATATGTCTACAGTAGAAAAGTTCTTCTGTTATATTTTCACTGCAAGAAATAAGTCAAACTGACTTAGAAAAAGTGTTCTTAGGATATTTTCACAACTAGACATGAAGCAAAATAGATTTAGAAAAGTGTCCATGTCACATTTTCATGAATAGAAATTAAGCTAAATGACCTTTAAAAAATACAGCACATTTTCACAACTAGAATTGAAGCTAAATGACCTTAGCAAATTGGATTTTCATGACTAGAAATGAAGCTAAACAACCTTGAAAAATATCCACGGCACATGTAAGTGACTAGAAAAGAGGCAGTGCTACATTATCTATAATAGGCTTTCAAATCCGACACGAGTCCTCTCGCAAGAGTACTTCCCGGGAGTCTTGTTAGACTTGCGTGTACTGGTTGTAATAAATCTTTTTTTCTTTTATTAAATTCTTGGAAATGTTGTGTGTATACAAAACAACTAGTATTACAGGTATGCAGCAAGTCAGGATATTTCTTTTGAGCCTATGCTCGGGTTTTGTTTTGTCTTTCCATGTTTGTGCATTGGTGTTTTCATTATTCATGAATGCTTTTATTCTTGCATGCAATAATTTTCTTTCTTAAAAAATCATGCTGCATCTACAGAAGAAAGAAGATTCTTGTGTTTAATAATAATTTTAATAATTAAACTAAACTATGTATTTTAACTATATCTTTTTCTGCTTAGAGCTGTGGGGTCTGAGAACAAATTGATTGCTACTTTGCTCGGTGTTTTAATCTTCTGTTCCATGTTTTATTCTTCTGTTCTTGAAAGTACACTTTGCCATTTTGATTTGTTTATTTTGACGTGTGATTATAAGAGATGTACTTGATTACTTTACTTGAGGTTTGTTTACGTTGAACATTTACAATTACAAACACTGTTGTTGTGTCATCTATACCCCTACTGAACACCTTGATCTTGCAGAATAACAGATGCACTTAAGACTCACGTAAGATTCTATACGGGAATCTTTTTATACTCTCGAAAAATATCAAGGCCTTGATGACCTCAGAAGCAAAAATACAAGGGGGTTTAGGTTCTAGGGCCATTTTGATGAACTTCTATAAAGCGGACACTTTTCTTATGCACGAATGATGTCCGCTTTATAGAGATTCGACTGTATATATACATATAATCGAATGATTTTTTTATACACGTGCCAGAAGCTATTATATTGTAATCAATGAAAAACGAAACATACTGTACAAGAGGTCATTCTATCGCAATCGAAGAAAAAACATATTTTCCAAAAATAACTCTTGAATGAGAAGTTTTTTTAACCGTTTTTTGTAATGTTATCATCAAGTGCTGTTGAGAAAACAATAAGTTTCTAAATAATAAAACACTCCATTTTCGCTAACAGTAGGGTTTAATAAATCACCTCTATGATAAATCATTAACAGAGTTGTCTATATGAAAATCCTAAAACAAATCTACTTGATGCTTACGCAAGCGATTCCTCTTCACGCAAAATGCAGATAAAATAAATTTAAACCTACCCACTGATCATTATTTTTACATATATAAAATTTATAAGAGATGCCAATTATAAATATATTTCATTAAAATTCACGGCATTTGTTAAAAGAAGGTTATTTAAGAATGAAATAACACCTGTGATGATTAGAGAATAAATTATAACCTTTGGTGAATCGTTATCATTACATAGTTTATTATTATGTTGCTATTCTTTTATTTAATCTTAAAAGATTAATTACGAACTGTTATAGGGTGGAAAAGTGACATGTCTGAAAATATAACAATGTAAATAATACCAAAAAATTTTTCTTTGTTTTTAAGGGTTTTTTAACTGTCAAATTAAGAGCTCTGCAAAGGAGATTGGTAAGTTTTATAATGTTTAATAGTGTGAATCGACAGTTTATTGCTTGCAAAGTAGACAGGACAAGGTATCATTTACATTTATTTTTATTTTTAATGTATGAGATAAAAAATATATATTTAATTGTCATTAATGTATGAGTTGAAAATATATTTACAAGGTTTAAAAATCTTGAATTCCAACCATTACGGTGGCGTAAGTAAAATAATAGTCTTTCTTACATGAACAATTTGCCAACAGAACTAGCCAGTGAAAAACGCTTTTAAAGTTCCTTGATTAAAGTCAAAATTCAAAGGTTCATAGATCGGCACTTAACCCTATTGCCATATAATGCTTCATTTAATTCCAGCCGTGGGTGGGTGGAGGAGATTTTCATTCGACAAAAGCTATCACTTATGACTCACACGTCTGTCAGTC